>WOGO01003336.1:0-14485 GCA_015342085.1 Leptinotarsa defecta | reverse complement strand
GTGTCGAGTGCCTGAGTAGATGCAGAATTTTTGTCATTATAATTTATGTTGAGATCTCCAGCTACAATAAGCTGAGAATTGACTGGAAGGTTTGACAAAAGAATCTCCAATCTATATAAAAAGGTTGTGACATTACACATTGGTAGTCTATAAATACAAATAAAAAGGATATGATTTTCAGTAACATGTAATAACGAGAATTCAAATTCCTTTTCAACTATGAGATGATCAAATTTATCAATATTGTTTAGTGTCAGATCTTTGGGAGCATTTTTATTGATTAAAATCATTGTTTTCCCAAGCAGAGATTGAGTCCTACGATACTTTGAAGATGTAACATAATTCGGGCCTTCAAAGGGTCCTTCAGATCTTAGCCAATGCTCTGTTAGAAAAACAAAATTTGGAAAATTATGTTGTTCAAGAGAAATATAAAGTTCATTACCCTTATTACTTAGAGATTGGATGTTCAACAGCAACAATAAAACTCTTTTGTCAACATAACAAGTTTGTGTTATTACAGGCTTTTTTGATTTGTCAAGTCCTCTGGTGGTAAGGTTGTATTTGGTGTCTCCGTCACTAAAAAAAAACGTCGCTCCTTGCGTTCCCAACAGTTTTTTTGAAACTATCCTGGTTGTCCTGAAGCATGTCTATTTTTTTCAGATTTTCCAGGTTATTTGATTATCTTCATTATTTCTCTAACTAAATAGCGAGCTACTACTGCCTTCAGCCCGAATCCATCTATTGTGTGGTTTGAACACCTTATAAAGTTATTACATTACAAAAAATGGATATTATCCAACTTCAAGAAGTGTAATTTTTTGTGAAAATTCAAATTATTTTCGTTTATTCTTCGATTTATGCTGACGTTATATTTGTAAGGCTCTGAAATAATAAGCAATTGTGTGTGTTGTGTTTCTTCAACAAGGGTATCAAATAAACTTTCATTTGTTTTATTAAGCCATATCACTATTATATCCTTTCTGGAGAAGTCTTTTGAGTTCGTGATAGCAGTATGAATCGAATCAGCTCTTCATCGGTCGCTCCTGGTTTCCTGATCGACTGAACAGAATATTCTCTAATTTGTGCTAGATGATGTATCATTCCCTTTCCATAATATCCTAACACGAGTAAAATCCTATTTTTTGAAGTGTCAGCTTCTAAGGATACTTCAAGATATATGTTTCCTTCATTTCCTAATTTTTCCTTTTCCACTGGGTTATGAACTAGGTTTAGTTGTTTCGTGGTGCTGTACTTTTTCTCTGATAATTTCGTACTATTGTGGTCTTGCTTCAAACTGGCGTAATCACAATTTAATTTCTTTAGTTCATCTAAATAGACTTCTTTCTCCTGTGTCATTGTTTCAAACGATGTCATCATGTTTTTATTCATAGCGCTGAAGTCTACTAAATCATTTTGATATCTGTTCAAGTCAACTTTCAATACTTCTAATTCTTCCTATAAGACAGCATTTTTTAAAATGAGATTAGTATTTTCATTTTTTTGTT
This sequence comes from Leptinotarsa defecta, assembly GCA_015342085.1. Lineage (NCBI taxonomy): Eukaryota > Metazoa > Arthropoda > Insecta > Coleoptera > Chrysomelidae > Leptinotarsa > Leptinotarsa defecta. The sequence continues at coordinate 12,980 of WOGO01003336.1, read as the reverse complement.
CTGAGATGATTCTTTTTTGTTCGTTGAGTTTGCTAATGTAATTTTGTTATCTGTCAGCAACTTCACATTCAAGGCCCATTGATGTTCTCCTTAGTTTCTCTTTCTCTATTGCCCTTCTTTAGTTCCGCTATTTCATTCAATAGTTCCGTGACCAGGTCGTCACTGTGGGCATTCTATAATTTACAGTAAGTAAATTTCATATCGTTTTCCATATTGAAAATATCAACCTCAAATTGTGAAAGCCTTTGTGTCATGTTCCATAGACTGGAACCTTATCAGATATTTGAGTTGAAAAACGAAAAAAAATGAAATTCATTGTTTTTACAGAATTATCAATGAAGTGTTTACGATTTTTTAAAAATCGAACCAAAATATTAACATAGGGTTGAACACCACATTCTGTGGTTATGACTTATATGAAGTCATGAAATGTAATAAATTTTGAAATAGAGAACCTCTTCAAGTATTTCATACATATGCAGGGAGTATCGAACACGCTTGTAAAAACTTTCGAAAAATTATATATTAGTAGGTTTATTCAGCTGTAAAGCTATTAAATACAAATATCAAATACCATAAAATAAATTGATCAACAACAGAAAATATTGAATTATATCATTTTCAAGTGAAATCTGTATATACTCGTTATGATAAAAGAAAAAACAATTCCATCACAAATCTTGTATTAGTCGGTTTGTAGTGAAAACTGAGAGAGAAAGTGATTTGCCATTATATTGATGGACACATGCTTGTTAGATCTAGAAAGAGACTTGACAATTATCTCTCTCGCTCGCTCCCATAATCGTCTAACGAACGCATATCTACTCAGTGGTAGGGACCATGACGGAATTCAGAAAGCTCTTTCTAAATTCGACAAGCTGTAATGGATGTCATTGTGTCCAAATCTAAATAACGCATTTTGATCAATAACTAATTTAGATTTGAAGCTTAATGAAACAGTTTTACTGAGAAATTTTCATCATAACAGATTCCACCTGAAGTCAGTGGGCATACTTGAAGACTGGCTATTTATCAAATAATTTGAAGAAAAAGTTCGTTCGGGCCAGTCTCGACACACCTACACTGTAGGTCAATGGACTGGCACCTATCAGAAAACAACCACTCCCTGGCTAATATCAGGAAGGGGGTTGGATTATATCTGACAGATATCAATGCAGAACTTATCACAGATTTCACAAAAACACGACACGTGCGTCATAATATAATAGGCTTTCTCAAGCAGCATCGATGGGAAAGCTGTTGAATAGCAAACAGCGAAGTTCTATTTAATTATTGAAAATTTATACTTCGTAAGGAATACTCATTTCAACATCATCACTCCTTCGTTTATATTCTTGGGGAAAAGCAATGCCTGGGTTTTTGTGGAATTGAGTGGAACCTGGTTACTTTCACCCCAATGCAAAATCACTTCTAGATCCTCCTTAAGATATGCAACCTCCTGCTGCGCTGCCGGTGAAGATATGCCTCCTTGACGATGTCATGGCATCCAAATAGAATGACGAGACAAGTGTGCTGTCGTCAGCACACTTGTGTCGTCACCAATGAGTCGTTGATATACAATAAAAAGAGGCTTGGAGACAATAAAGATCCCTGGGGAACACCAGCGTTGATGGTGAAAGTATTTGATTCGTCGTGTTTCTCGATTCCGTTGACAAATTATGAGTGACATACGATAGAAGGTCGCCTGTTGATCTTTGTTTCCGAAAGCCATATTGATGATAGCTCAAAATGTTGAAGCCTTCTAAATATTCCAGGATATGGTAGTGTACGACTTTGTCCATGATTTTTGATATCGCTGATAGCAAAGCGACTGGCGTATAGTTGTTTGGGAGAATTTTCTTGCCTTTTGTGGGAATAGGCTAAACGGGACCAATTTTCTAACAAGAATAAAAAACCCCTTTCTTGTAAGACAGGTTGAAAAGTCTGTAAAATACTGGTGCGAATTCATTTGCGCACTTTTTATATATGATGACGGGCACTTCATCGGGGCCAGACGCCTTGTTGACATTAAGCTGTTTCGCCTGACTAGACGCTGCCGAAAATTAATTTCCGGCATCGTGGATTTTAGTGTGGCAATAGTGGGTGGTGCTTCTCCCAGAAAATCAACTGTAGAGTGGGACGCAAATTGTTCAGCTAGTAGATTTGCTTTTTCTGTGGCTCTTGTTGCAATTGAACCAGCCGCTTATATTCGTGGTGGAATTGTGCATTTTCTAATGTTCTGATTAACAGCTCAAGCTATCGACTAGAAAGATCTAGACCCGTTGGAATTGGCAAGGGGTTTATCCCTAATTCTCTGATTGTGAAGTTCTTGTCTACCAACCAGATATAATAATGTCTGGTCAGCCAATTCCGCTTTCTGCTTCGATAAGTTTGTTGGGGATCAAAATGGACACCAATATGTTTCGGTACGATCATGTCGCTGGAATTGCAAAGTCTGCTTCTTAAAAACTTGGAACACTGTTCTGAACCAGAAAACTATGCACACCTTAGCAACTTCTGATGCTTTATAAAGCTCAGATCAAACCTTCTTTGGAGTACTGTTCTCATGTATGGAGCTCTGCCCCCAAACATACCCAAAAGTTTGCTGGATTCCATCCAGAAAAAAACCATCCGCGTGCAATATCGAATAAAGGTTGGAGATTTGTCTCTCTTCTATAGATACTTTCACGGGGGAGGTGTTCAAGTGAGTTGGTACATTTGATTCCACCAAGAGCGGTACATATCAGAAATACGCGACGGACTGTGGCTGCTCATCGTTTTGTGCTTCAAGTCAGTACACCTCGAACTTCACTCTTCAAGAACTCTTCAATTTGGAGAACTGCGTTTATGTGGAATACAATTCCTGAGAACGTTTTTCCAAATAAATTCAATCTCCAGCGATTCAAATCCAATGTGAATCGCTACTTTTGCACAGGCACTGCTCTGAGAGCGCCTTAAGGTTTTTTATGTAGTGCTTGTGTTTTTTCTTCAAAAAAAAAGTTCTGGTGTTTTCTTGTATTCTCTAACTTTGTTGTACTGATAAGTCCCAACAATTATTCCATTTTATTATTTTTTACCCTTGAAAAAAATCATGTATCAGTTATCAAATTATTCGCATTTCTGTAAGATGCGGAACAAGGAAAATCAATTCACCTAATGCATTTGTGTACCAAAACCTGTGTTTATTTTCTTTTTCCGTATTTTTCTGTTGTTTCCGAACTAAGGGAGCAATTCAGTATTGTTTTCGTTTGTTCCCTCTGTTCGAATACGAAATGAAATGTTGTTTTCACCGAGTTAGAAAAAACTGCCAATGATTGATAGCCGTCGATTCAAGAACTGTTCCATAAATTCCAGTTCGAAAAAACACTTTAAGAATTTCTGATTTGACAAGGAGCTAACAAAATTTTTCAGGCTGTTGTTGTGTAGATGAAAATTCAGTTGTTTTCAGGTAGTGACTATATCTGTTGAAAAATAAGTATTTTGTATACCCTGTACTAATTGTTTTACTGTTTTATTCTCTCGAAATGCTAATGACACCTTTGATCTTGAGGTTAAAAAGTGATAATGGTAGTTTTGGCGGTATTTTATAAAATTCTCTTTTATTTCGAGGTCGATAACTTCTACAATCGCATCCATCAAAACTGTTTTTGATGAACGCGATATATGTTGAATTTGTTTGGAAAACTAATTTCGGGGAGTTTGCATTTCGTTATTAACAAAACTAAAGTTTATTAGTGCAGATATAGTCTAATCAAATAACTTTGAATCTTCACTTCTCCATCTTTATAGAAAAAATGTGGGCGTCTTCCAAAGAAAGGAAAAAAAGCAATCATTTTCAAAAAATTAACTATATACAAAGATATGCCAGATCATTCAAAGAAGTAACTTTCAGACAAAAATTGGAAAAAAACCCTCTCCAAACAGCTACTTGCATATAAACATTGAATTACATGTAAGAAAAATACTTTCCAAATAAATACTTTTATATGAACGTTAAAATATACGAAAAACATTAGTATGGAATCAGATAACATTCATAGGATTCCTATAGGATTTCAATGGAATAAAATAAATATAAGAAGTGAAATTTCATTTACATGGACCATTGTCATCCCCACTGGTAGACATTGGATACTTGCTCTTCAGTACCAAATACGGATAAGATTTTAAAAGAAACAGTCAATCCTTCCATACAATTACGACTTTCCATCACGGAATAACTTGAATCCACTGATATCATCGAAAATGAGTCGAAAATGAGTCCCTCCTAAAAGTATACCCATTTCAATTGAGATTATTATACTTTCCAGAAATATAAATCTTTTGTCAAATTCAACCGTTCTTGTAGATACCTACTATTTCCAAGAGAGCAATAGTGGGATCCGTTGAAAAAACGGCCTGTATACTAGAAAAAAATAACAATTCTCAGTGAAAATTTCATGTTACGGAAAAATGAAGATGAAATATTCATTGAATATTTGTGAAAACAACAATATATCTTTTTCAGGCGCGTTTATTATTCAATTAGTAAATTATTCATAGTGCATCTTCAATAAATAAAATTACAATGACTTTCAGTTACTAATAATTGATTAATGATTTAAATTTTCCAAAGAGAGCTCATTGTAATAGATACACGGAAAAAAGTCTGAAATAGGGTGAATTTCAGGACTGTAAAATGGTTTCTCATGATTTCATATGACCTTTCGGAAAAAAGTTGAAAACTTCCTTTTTTGCGGTCTGAAAATTCTGTAATATTTTTGTTAGAAATAGTCAGTATAACACTTAATTTTTATTGAAAAGGTCATATGTCTGGAATTGTGAAACAACGATAGAAATAAAAACAACAATAAAAATAAATTGGCGCTCCGGGGCGACTTCATTGATTCCAGTGGCAATTTTTGCTTTTTCAGCTGCAGGAAAATCCGGAAAAACCTGCAGCACCACATCGTTTGAAGATCTTGATCTGCCAATGATGACACGACTGTCGTCAAACTTAAACCAGTCCGTTTCGTCTTTGACCAAGGCGTAATAATGACCAAATTCAACGCCAGAACCACAGTGAACAATGACTGCATGAATATTATAATAGTGGTCTGCTAGATTCAAATGTTCATCTATTTCGAACCTTCGAAAGAGTTTCTTGCTTCCGTCAGAGGTTGAGTCTTGTTTGAAGATTATCAGTGTTATTATTAGATTGACTGGTGCCTCAGCTATATTTATTTCCTTATAACAGTCAGTTACTTTGGCGCATGTTTGGCAATACAGTCTATCATCACCTGTTATTAGATTCCATTATCAGATGATTCAACAATGAACTTTGCACGGATTGGTTATTAGTCATATTAGGAAACGCTGTATGAAGTTCCAGAAATTCACATAAGTTTTCACTACCTCTTGAACATTCACTGCAAAGTGAACAAGTGAGGATTTTTCCTGAAAAGGTTTTTTTCAGGAGAGATCAATTTTTGGGAAAGAGAGGTTTTGGCTTTCTACTTCACCATCTTGATACAATAAAATGTGGGAATCTTCTAATTTCAAAAATTAACTCTCTACAAAGATATGTAGATCTTGCAAAGGAGTAACTTTCAGACATAAACTGGTAGAAAAAGTCGAAACCTTTCTTCCCAAAAAACTTCAGACTCTATGATTCTTCATTTGACTTATATTTTTTTGACACGTTAAGGAAAAATGACGAGAGTAAATATTTAAGATGCGTGCGCGCACCTTTAAAAAAAACAACATCCTGAAGTTAGCTCCTCCTTCTTTAATTTATATGGCCTTTGTTTCTCAGTCGAGCATATTTAGCCAGAGTCCTCCTGTTCATAGCGAACAGAAGCTTTATCCGGGGGAGCAGATGTATTTCACTTCAATATATATTCGAACTTGACTTCGTCTAAAAAAAACTCTCAACTTCTGGACTCCACTCCGACCACGACATCCAATGCCATCTTTGAGGACAGTCTTATCGGTACAACCATCCTCTGTTGCGACCGGAGAGGAATGCCCTGAAGTTAGCTAGTCAACATTTTGGTTTTTTTAAAAAGGTATCAACAGAGTAAAAGAAAAGACATCTTCGAATGATTGGGTGAGAACTGGTAACTTCATTCACGATATTTATTCGAGTAAGTAAAATATATATAAATATACATAATTTTTTTTTGATTGATGCAACTAATTTTCCTTTATTTTGAGTATTTCAATATTAAATTCTACAAAAAGGATTTGAAGCTTTATATCTTCTATTAAGTATCTGCGAGCGCTTTCGACAGTTGGTAGTACTGGCATCTTCTAGGCACTCCTCCTCCTCCTCTTCTAGGCACCTCTCCTGAGGGGTGCCTAGAAGATGACAGTACTACCTACTGTCGAAAGCGCTCGCAGAAAATTAATAGAAGATATAAAACTTCGAATCCTTTTTGTAGAATTTAATATTGAAATATACATAAATATATATTTTTTCAAATAATATTTCGTGATAACTGACATGTATCATTGATTCAAAGAAATAATTTATTGTGTTATGATAAAAGTGGTTTTTACATATTACTTTGAGTACGTTTGTAGAATTTGAGGTTAGGTATTTATTATCATAATCTGATTTGAATTTTTCCATTTCTTTACTAAGTAATAAATGTACAAACGAATTGTCAAATTATTGATAGAATCAAATAATAATAATTAAAGTCCTGAAAAATTGAATATTAAATTAAATTAAGTGTAATCTCAAAATTTCAAATAAAAAAATTCATAGTCAGATTGTCCCATACACAGTACATAATGACGATAGCATCAAAATTAATTTAATTAAACATCTGGAATACGTGAACTTTAACGAATGATCAAATAACTTACATGGTAAATAATTTAAACAAACGAAGTTTACCTTCCTACGTGCGTACATAAGTACGAACATACTCTTTGTACACGCTTTATATTAGCTTCACCTGTATATGTATGTTTGTTTGTTTGTAACTCTTAAGCTCGGGATCTGCATTGACAGAATCATCGGCATTATTGCTTGATCTTTTCGCGGGCAAATGGCGCTGTACGTAACTTCCTTGATATTTCTTTATCTATTTGCAGGCAGATGGCGCTGTACGTAACTATCAATCATTGTTGACCTATTCGCGGGCAGATGGCGCTGTACGTAACTTTATTGATAGGTTGTTTAAAAGAAAATCAAAATTAAAAGAAACAAGTTTTGAACGAAACGGAAGATACATTTTAAAATCTATTTTGATTATTTGAAAGCAAACCAGAATATGGATTTCAACAATGAAGTCTTTATCGTAAATTGTACACCTGAAAAATTCAGGTACTTAAATATTTCAAAAAATCGAAAAATTCGAATTAAGGTGTTTTACATACATATCAAATGAAAAAATTGATTTGAAAAATAAAATTATTCACAGAAAAAATATTTTTAGTCCCTTGATATTTTTAATGAAACTTCAAATCAAAATATCAAGACTGAATTGTTTTTTAAATTATTATTGTAAATTTTATCTTTACTTCGAAACGAATTTTTCAACTGTCCGTCCTCTGTTGGAGACTTACTGCATCTCAGTATTACTATGGAATTCAAACTTTATTATGTTTGAGAGGAATTTTACATTCGTGCGCCGTCTGTGACTAATTTTTTTTTTTTATTTTTGATAATAAATCGGATAAAAATGTGCAAAATAAATATAGTTTGAAAAAAATAAAAAACACGCTTTTATTGCATATGAAACTAAAAAGTCAAAAATCAAAAATAGTTGACGGACACTTGATATACAAAAAATATGACACAAAGCGCCCACACTTTTTTTACAATAATACCTACTAGTATGTTTCGTTAGTTATTGTTTCGAGCTTATTTAAAAAAAAATATTTTGAACTTTTCAGTTCGATATTCCTTTATTTTAAAAGCGTGTTTTTTAGTTTTTTAAAACTATATTTATTTCCAAATATAGACAACCTATGAAAGACTATTGCCTGATGATATTTTCTTTCAGAAGTAATGTTGATCATTATTTAGGGTATTAAAGTTTCCAAAATATTTGTGGAATTAGGTTCATAATGATCAATATCTTTCAACGAAAACGATTATACTCAAACTCATTGCAATAAATCAGCAGATGACAATATTTCGTTTTCCTTTCAAAATTGATGTCCAACACAAAAAATTATGGGTTGCATGGAGTTTGTAAGCATTAATAAATTCGATTTGATTATCAACAAAAGCCGCGTTTCGACGAATGGGCAATAAAATAACGCCTGTTCATGGCTCCAATACGTCTGGCCTAGATTATTTTTGTTGTCATCAACAGGAACAGCCAGACGAGCAATACAATTATACTCTCTATATTTTATGGCTGAAATCGATGGACTATGAGGCAACTTGATTAATTGTCGACACACCCACGAAATGATGCACTTCACTATTTGCGTTTTATACGCAATGTGGCATAAACTAAAATGTCGACAAAAGGATTCTGGAAATGCGGTCGAATGATTCATACAAGGTGCAGTTCATATTTTTGAAGTGAAACTTCTTTACGCCCACATGACTTAGGGAGTAAGCTGGTGAATGCGTGACGACAGTGTTACGAAAAGTGTGACTGGGCGATGCGAGCGAAGCTTGAAAGGGAGGTAAAAGTTAGAAAAAGGGACATTAACGTTTCGTTTTCTACTGTAGGAGCAAGAGAAAGGTGCGAGCACACATTTCGGTCGAGTAGGCTCTGAAGAATTAGGTGGAAACTATCGTACGATGCCACTATTTTTAGCAGGCGATTTCAATGTTAATATCACGTCCGAAGATGGACAACTGTTGGGAAACTTGCTACAAGATAGATACATTAGAATTACGAATGAATGATTACCGACATGAGCCTTCCACAAGACATGGAACAAAAAATCGATGCAGTTTTCTCTAGACAGCCTATTGTTTCCGTCTTACAATCGATGACAGTAATTACTGATGTATTCGATAATGAAAAAAAAAATAGAAATCTATTCAAAAATGTTTATTTATCAATGAAAACTGATAATAAACTCAAATATTTCTAGAAAATCATAATATATATATACAAGTAAATATGTTTGATGTGGATATCATACATATATAAAACAGGTAGTTGAAAATCTCTGATCATCGTCACGTTTGTTCAGGCACGAAGGCCGATTTCGATGGCCTAGTGGAATTATCCAAGCTTGTAGTGCTTTCGCTGTGGTGATGGTGTAGTGTTCTCAAAGTCTGTATATCCTATCTTTTGATGATGTTTGGACAGGGCTGATGATATGTCTGACTTTCGAACAGCAAGTTGATGTTCGTATACTCTACTCGTCACACGTCTGTTGGTCTGGCCTACATATGTTTTATAGCAATCTGGACATGTGATTTCATATATACCCTGGGATTCATTCATACCCAATTTTGCCCTTGGCGGAGGAGTGTGGAATATTGATTGTTGGCGGTGAATTCGGCCAATTTTGTCAGTAAATCTTCAGAGTAGGGAATCAATGTTATCGTATTTTATATCTCTGGAAATGGATGGAGAAGTTTGTTGACTACGATTGGATCTGTCAATTCGATGGTCTGTAAACCTATTTTGGGAAAGGGGTGATTGGAGTTGAACCAGCTCTTGTGGTTCGTTGTGGAGGTCTGTGAGGTTGATATATCTGTGAATGAGACAATTCAAAACGAAGTCGATTTATGCTGGATGATGGTGAAAGTTTGCGTTGAGGTATCTGTTGGTGCGTGCTGGTTTTGTGATGAGGACATCTAGGAATGTGAGGAAGTTATTGGTGTTGTATATATGACGTACGTGTTTGCTTGGTGAAATATTTTTTTTTGGTATATCAAGAGAGTGAGTGAGTGAGATATATACATATAGATGGAGCTAATGAAATTTACTTCAGTCGTGTGGTCTAAAGCACACTCGCTTTTTTTAGGTTATTCAAATTAATTCAAGTAGTAGTATGGTATGTATCCCAATAAGTAGTTGCTACTATCAATTATTTTTGTACAGATTGTGTGAATTATCGAATTTGGTAACAATTTAGATTGATAAGAATATTTTAACGCCTAACGTCAAATAATGAAAAGAAATGAAATGAAAATAGTTCAGGACCTCTCAGAACTGTTCTCAGTGCATCAATAAATAACCTATAACAACGTTCTAACACCGTAAATGACATAGTTCAAATACAAGTTTCAAATTTTGAACCAATTTTTATGAACACTCTGAAATGATTATCATTTAAGTATTTTCATAGACTCAAATAGAACTTCTATTCATGATTCCGAAACCAATGAATCAAAAGTGATGTTGTTTGATTATCTACAAAGTAAACGTTATGCATGTCTACCAAACTCAATATTATCGGAGTTGTACAGGACTAAAAACTCTTCTCAAGACTCATTTTACACGAGAAAGATGAGCAAGAATTTTTTGAAAATCGATTTGTATGTTGCAGATTAAAAAAAATTAAGCAACATTTTTGATTCTATGATCGTGTGTGGTGATAACTGTTCAAAATCAGTGATGAATCTTTGATTCGGACATTTTTGAAAATACTTTTCAACAACCAGTTATCATTCAGGAAAAAACTTTGTAAACTGCAGAGGCTATAAAAGCTACAAAACCGAAAATTAGCCAGAATACGACCACTTTTCAAACAATTGATACATCACCGATAAATTCTAGAGGATATCAAAATGAGAGAAGACATTAATAAAAAATACGTTCCACCATATTGACAGGAAGGAATTAGAAACTTTGATGGAAAATATGCTATGTATAAACAGTATTTTAATTATGTTGAAAACTGAACAGGACTATGAAATTTTAATTCAAAATTGGATCTATGCTGTCAATTAAAGCATAGAAGATATACTCCATTCAACATTAAATAAATCAGCCATATTCTCAAAATACTTTATATCAAATGCTCTTAAAAATCTTCAAATGTGAAAGAATCTCGGAAAGGATGTTTGCAAGTATGTTACCATCCATTTTTTATCTGGATTTAAATGAAAAATATTTTCCAAAATATTGGCGAAAAGAAAATAACCGAACAAATCATTGCCTATTCATGATGATTATCACAAATGTTCAAAATATAATCTTTACTTTGGCTAACCCCTACTAGTTGAAATTTTCATGGACAGCTTTGGAAAAACTATTTGACAACATTGTGATGCACTGTTTGAAACATATGGTGTGGTAATGAATATTACTGGAGTTCAAACCCAACGCCAAACCGTTATTTTAATACCTCGACACGTGTTTCCATCACCAAGTGATCATCTTCAAGGCGAAGATTAATCATCCTCTTGAAGAGAAGCACCAACGTTTTTAAATGTTATTTTCAGTAGCGAGTTTTGTACCGATTGTAATCGATGCAGCATATTATTGAAAGTACCACCACATAATACAATATCGATTAATTGATTTTGCTAGAGAATTATATACTGTAAGCAAGTTTTTTCTTGAGAGAATATCTCGGAGGTTGAATAATCTATGCATGAGAAGTCTCACTTCTTTTATGGTATGTGCCACTTATTCATCCCATCTCAAACGGTGGTCAATAACTACACCCCAATATTTCATGGGATGTTGATTTCTCAATAGTGGGATAATTACAGAATAACCGGTTTGCGCAACTAGGTTTATGTAGATACAATTCGATATTGCTTGGCTGATCACTGAAATTCAGCGAGAAAGTCATGAATTTGTTTTTTTTTTTGACATTCAATCTCATCATCTGCAGTATGTAAAACATCATGCCATGTTTCACCATCGAATATTAAGGCTGTGTCATCAGCATAGCAAACTATATGTCCCTGAAAATCTCTGATCTGTGTAATACTGTTTATGTAAACAAGGAACAGAATTGGCCTCAAAACTCTTCCCTGAGGTACACCAACAGATATTCAACTGTCTACTGATTTCATTACTCTCGGTGTTCTCTGTGATAAATAACTTTGAATCAACTACAAATCGTTTCTCCGTATGCCATATCCAAAGAGTTTTATCAGATTATGTCATGTTACACAGTGTCGAATGGTTTTGCAAGGTTGATAAAAACCGCTAGGCATTTCGACAATGTTTTCAAGGCTTCCACTGTTTGTTATACAAAATATAGTAATCAGTACTTTTGTTATTTATAAATCCAACTTGCTGTTCAAGTATCACGTGACATCTGTTGAAAAAGTCCACTAATCTTTTTTCTACTGACTGCTCGAACAATGTCACAGAATTGTTAATCACCAAAATTGCTCGATAATTACTAATTTCTTTATGTTTGCCACTTTCATACATAGAAGTTACTCTTGAATCTTTCCACTGATGATGATTATTGATGATTTTAATTATGTTTTGATGATATATTGGAAGAACATTTAGAAATTTTAAAATTAGAATCTTTGAACACAAGGGAAGTTTTGAGTTGAAGAAAACTAATTCAACATATGCATATATGCCATCTATATAAAACAATCACAACTTCAACATGAACTAAAATTAATAAACCCTCAAGTTCCTGTTAAACGTCCAACAAGAAGTTTTTATCCCTCACCACTCTTGGATTTATTTTTATGAAAAATCTACTAGAATCTGTCTAATTATCAACAATTATTTTCACTTTGTACCTGTTGGATACGTGTCGCCTCTGTTCGGAAAATGATGAAACAGCAGATCACATACTTTGTGCCTGCCCCGCTAGGGACCGAAACAGGTTTTAAGAGTTCAGCAGAGGCGTACCTGAAAAACCACTCACCATACAAACTAATCGGCTTCGTTAAGAAGCTGAGTTACTTGGTCGAGTGTGAATATAGGTGTGAGGGTCGAATAGACCCAGTCAATATGGACCTAACCTAACCTACCTTAACCTGATGGATACCTGTAGTGTTCAATCTGGTTTTCGAAGCAAGCATAGTTGTGAAACAGCATTTCAATGTGTTTTAGATGATTGGAAAAAAAGTTTGGAAGGAA
>WOGO01003335.1:0-14485 GCA_015342085.1 Leptinotarsa defecta | reverse complement strand
ATTGGAGTCCTTGGTGAAATGATGCCCTCTCAACTCTCGAATCTCAAAATAATACCGGCTTGACGCATTAGGACAGAAATCTCAGCCGGACAGATGCAGAAGGTTGTCACTCTTGGCTCACTGCTCTTGCTAAGTGCATATGATTCTCGGACCCAAAAATCACTTACCTCAAGGTGTAGGAAATGGTCTTCGATTGATAATGCTGGCGCGCCTTCCTGAATTTATCGGAGCTCAAGACTCCAAAAAGGTGAAACGTGAAATGTTTCTGCTTTAAGAATGCTATCACCTTCAAATGTCTGCACCATTTTTCTCGAGCGCACTCAACTTTATCATTGAAAACTTGCTCCACAAAACTGAGAAGTTCCATATATTTGATTCATCTTCTAAATAGGCTTACAAGACGATTTCACTGAAATTTTCTTCGACGTTTTTACACCAGCTAAGAAAATGAGAATATGCGATGTCGTACTGCTGGGCCGATTTTTTTAATAACAATTGAATTGAAGCTCTTCTTGCAACCTCTTCAATATCGTCAGGAACACACAAGAACTTCAAATGTGACTTTAAATAAAACAATACTGTTTGTTGGTAACCAAGTGATTAGGGTCACCTGACACGGCCACTTCACGGCAAATGCGATAACATGAAAATAGCTAACTGACAAGAGATGTCAAAATGTGTTTTTATATAAATATTGAATTTATCTATTTCATTATGAAAACTTTGTATGATATTTGTGTTAAGAGCAAGTTTTATTTTGTTCGAGAAATTGTTCAACCCGGTACGCTCGTTTCGCAAACTTTTTCACTCAAAAAATAAAAAATTACTTTTAACACTCATGTCATAAATAGCTATTCATCGATTATACAGTTGAATTAGGGTCGTTTCTAATTCGGATTTCAGATTGTAAGTAATTTCAGCAATTTTCCAAACTGGATTAGAATTTACTGATAGGCACTTTTGATCAGCGCACTGATAATATCTCCATTTCATGTCGAACTTACTTGAGCCATTTTCTTTGAGTTACCATGAACTATCTAAGTATTTTATGAACAGATTTCAAATGTTGCAAATTATTTCTGACAAAATTGTGATATTAATTTTCAATCACTCTTGTCTAAATACATCAACCCTCATTAGTCTTGAGGGCAGTATGGCTTGAGATAATATAATTACTGAGAAATTAGAAATGAGGGTTCAAATTTTATACACTTCATCGTGTTATATTCGTAAAAGATTAGCAAAATGTCAGGAAATTCCCAGGATCAGAGGCAGACACCTAATCTGGAGGTCCCTTATGCTAATTATTTTCCTCTAGAAGATTAGGATAGTGAGTAAATCAAAACAGCACTGCCAGTGTAAATGTTCGATCCATTTATTACTTGAGTCATTCAGAAGAGAACATTTTGTTAGATGACTTTCGAGAATTCATTCAAGAGAAATTGTAAGTAATATTCCATTTTTCTACTATTCATTCAACTTTCACGCTGGTGAAATTTTGCTTTGCGCATTACGAAGCGAGAAGTATCCGATTATTTCTTGTGCTTCAGTATTTCTTTAAAAAAATTAAAATATTTTATATAAAGCATTTATATTCACAAAGTTATTCATGTATGATATGAACGAAAACCAACCTTAATAGTTATTGACGTTATTGACGCCAAAATAAAAGATGATTTAATTTTTGCCAATTGGTATTTTTGAAATCTTAATTGATTCAGTGTTATTTTTTCATTTTTACATTTATAAATAGATTTGATTAATTGCAATCCATTTTTTATATCTTCGTTAATTGCATCCTTCTTATAAAAAAAAATTGGCCAAATTTGACAAATTTTCAGAGTCTTTTAATGAATTTACGATTTTTTTCTTTTCTTTTCCAATATCCAGATATTGTATCGCAACCTGAAAAACAATGCAGAAATGTAACAATATTTTTGAATGATTCATGTTTGAAAGTGAAAAATAGTTCCTTTACATTTCCAGAACCTGGTTTGAGAAAATAAATGTTATGATTATTAGAATTTAATTGACTCAAAAGGACCAAAATGTCAATATCTTGACCCATAACAATGACAGTTTTATTAGTATCTCTGGTAATTTCTATCAATGTCTTAATTATGTCAGCATCAGCATCTTCTTCTACTTGTTTACAGGAAAACCCTTGTGACTGTAACCTTTTCATTGAAGTTTTTATTATTTTGTGGGTAATTAAAGTGTTACTTTTAGTAAATAGCTCAAAATTGTACATAATGATTAAAAAATAGAATTCGGGTCTTTTTTTTTAATTTTTTGCATTTTCTGAGAACATTTACTATGGTAATGTATATTTTTTACACCATCAGTAAGTAGAGATCAGAACGAACAAAAAGCACACGAAATTTTTGAAAAAAGCTGATATTTTGGCGCGAGAATTTTCGATCGAAAATTACGGTGCTTCTTTGATATTAAGTTAAAAAATAAATATTTAAAATCACATAAATTACAGTGTATTTGGGACATGAAAAGATAAGTTTTCACCAAATTTTGTAAAATTTTTTTTGAAAAGAATAAAAATAAAAAACCAAAAACTTGGTTATTTGAATTTTTCACATAAATTTTGAGGTTATATGAAAAAATTGTGAATACAAAAGTTGTAGATCTTTATATTACCTACAACTTTGCTATTCAAGTTTTCTCCATACGGCTTGTAGTTTCGCCGGAAATCGAGATAAACCATTTTTCACCCTTAAAAACTTACTCTCTCCCACTTCCCGAACTCAGATCGCCCGTAATTTATTTTTCCTTTCATTTTTATCATATTTCCCTCTTATTCTAATGGGTTTCATCCTACTATAATTTTTTTTCACTTTTTACCATTTTTGGTAAATTCGCCTCTAGTGTAACCGTAGCCGTATCGGAGTAAACTAGAAAGTTTGCCTTTTCTAACGGGTATAAAATTCTCCAATACAATTTTTTAATCGATCTTTTTTGGGTATTCTCACCTTCCACAATCTGAAAAATATAAAAATTATAATGGAGAACTTTAGACAAGTGTAGAAAGGGCAACACAATATTTTTTCACAATAAAAATGTTCTATTTACCAGCAACTTGTCGTATTCAATAGTTTTGCTTATTAAAAAAATTGTTAAGAAATAATACAATACTTATCTTAACGTTCCGGAGGCCAACATCTGCCTCCGTCGTCAGAAATGGACACAAGAATATTTGCAGAAATATTTGCAGTTATTTCTTTGCTGAATATTCATTTTTCCCAACTTCTTCGATAGGTATCAAAGGAGTTCTGAAATATGAATTATGACAATGTTATTGATTGGCT
Organism: Leptinotarsa defecta; assembly: GCA_015342085.1. NCBI lineage: Eukaryota > Metazoa > Arthropoda > Insecta > Coleoptera > Chrysomelidae > Leptinotarsa > Leptinotarsa defecta. The sequence continues at coordinate 11,165 of WOGO01003335.1, read as the reverse complement.
ACTGAAACATTCGATGTAATACAAGAGGCTCTCCGATATCAGTTTATTGCCATTTCGCCACTATCCAAAGTTTTTCCTTCAAGACGGGTAGCCAAGTACGATCCATTTCTGAGGAGCTGTTTCGAAATACTTCTCTCCAGATAATATGAGAATATACACTGATTCTTTTAGTTTATGTCTCTTAGAGTGAGGCTCACCTTCTGATTTTAAAATGTGTTCTGACAATTTAGATCCTATCAATTATCTATTTTTTATGTAATCTCGATATTTTTCAGATTGTGGAAGGTAAAAATACCCAAAAAAAAGGTCGATAAAAACTGATTTTCCCCCCACAAAAAATTACTTTCATTCAATTTCCATGTTTCTCATTATGGAAGGCAAAAATATATTGATCTTGAAAATAATATACAAAAACAAATATAATAAACGTAGCGTAGGGACATTACTTGGAATTGTTGAAACATGTACACAATATTTTTTTGAAAGTCTAGAAATAGCAGGGTGTATCAAAAATACTATATGAACCGCGACAAGATCAATATTTCCCATGAAAGTAAAAGTTTACACTGTTAAAGTTTTAGATAATGTCCTGGTGAAAGATGCGTCGAGACGAGTGTTACAATTATCGTGTGCGGGAAAATTTAGTCTAGTCATATTAGGGCTTTCACCTCAGAGTTAGAGATAGTCTGCTTTAAACTTGTATGAAGCGTTATTTTGACACTAGAAAACTTGCCTCAACACCCACGTATCGTAGAGTGGCTGCGACTACCAATATATAAGGTTAAAGGTAAAATTACGCAATTTTTTTGCAAATTTCTTGTTTCCTGTAAGTGTTATGTTATTCGTGTTTATAATAAATATTGTAGAGGATTGAATTCTCTACTTTTGTTTGAAAATTCATTCAATATCTTGAAACATTTTCGAGATTGAGGGCAGACAGCGCGCAGTGTTCAACTATTTAGACTATTTAGAGCAGAGGTTCCCAAACTTTTTTTTATTACAGGTTACATTCAAAATTTTGCTGGTTTCGGTGGATCCCCTGCAGCAACATTTCTACCATATAACTATGGAAATTGGCGTTGCGACTATTTTATTTAGAAAACTCCCAATTCCGTGTGGTAAAAATAAAATATTAGTATTTATATTGGTGAAGAATCAAACAAGTTCTTGCAAGAACACACACAAGTTTTATTTCATTCCCTTTGCATGTCTGAACAAGCGTTGCGGACGATGGCGGCGGCGCATTGCAAGTCTCGACACGTTGTACTGAATATGAAATTTAAAAGTTTTCACATGTATAAGCCGCTGAACTTATTAAAATATGATCTGCCTACATTGATAGGTGAAGTCAAACCAACATTTCAGTTGTTCACTATTGAAACCAGATACATTTTCATGGACCTCACGCCAACGTAGACCCCCATCAAATCTCTCGTAGAGTGGAAATCACACTGGAAATCAACCGGTAGTTCCGATTATAAACACGCCGTATAAAGTTTATAAAGTATTGATAAATATATAATTCTAAATAATTTTCTATATACGCCACAAATACTACTTGTGAGGAAGTTTTGTAAAATTTCTTCAGACTCAACAGAGCAACATGTAGACTCTGGCAATTCAACAGATAATGAAAAATGGAAATTATTAGAAAGAATTATATATTTATCAATAATTTATAGACTTTATACGGCGGGTTTTCAATCGGGACTACCGGTTGACCTCGAATGATACAAATAGCATATAACCCATAAGAAACAAGATATTCGCAAAACATGTGCAAAAAGTCGATTTTTCTGACCTTAGATATCGATAGTCGCGATCACCCTGAGATTAGGTTGTGAGAAAAGTTTTAGGGTACTTGTGATGCACTGTTTGGAACCTTTGCTGTAGTAATGAATATTACTGGAGTTTTTCCCAATATCAAACCGTTATTTTAACACCTCGACACTTGTTTCAATCACCAAGTGATCATCTTCAAGAGGAAGATCAAATTGGTGTCGATGTGTTGAAAATAACGGTTTGTTGTTGGGACTAAACTCTAGTAATATTCAAGTTTTAGGGTGTCATAATAAAAGTTTATACAAGTACATCTGTTTAAAATCTGTTTTTCCGTTAACCAGCTGCCGCACCCCTACGAACGACAACCCTCAGAAGTCGAAACTTGTGCAAGCTAAGGATTAACGAGGTCTTACCTTTTAACGTGTGATTCCTAACACGGTACATAGCTGACTATATCTAATTCCGAGATACTTGCTCTCTTTTGACTAATATGGCCGGATTAATTGTTTTTGTTGAACGTTTCTTATTATTACACGATTTATATTAGCTTCACCTGAATGTATTGTATGTTTGTTTGTTTGTAACTCTCAAGCTCGGGATTTGTATTGACAGACTTATCGACATTATTACTTGATCTATTCGCGGGCAGATGGCGCTGTACGCTGTACCCGGTTGTTCAAAATAAAATCAAAATAAAAATTGGATTTTGAGAATTATAAGTATTAGCGAAATTTTGTACTACAGATGAAATATTTAGATATTTAAATATTTTTAAATACCCGTGATTTAGTACAGAAAAAAGTTTTGAATGAAACAAAAGATACATTTCAAAATCTAATTCGATCATTTGAAAGCAAACCAGATTATGGATTCAAACAACGAAAACGTTATCGTGAAATGTACACCTAAAAAATTCAGTTACTTAAATATTTCATAAATATAGTTTAAAAAGATTAAAAACACTCTTTTAAAAAACTAGGTAACTAAAAAGTTTAAAAAATTTTCTTAAATAAGATTAAAACAATAACGATCGAAAAATACTAGTATTATTGTGAAAAAATCTTGGGCGCTTTGTTCAGTTTTTTTACATATTCATTCCTACTGTTACAGAATTATTCACGATTTTTTGACCCACTCATATCAACATGAAACAAATTATTGAGTACTTCATTGAAAAGACATTTTCAAAGGAAATGAAACGCAATTTAATGAAAGTAATACAATACTTAGTATTGTAGTAAATGCTGGTGACCCTATGAAAAAAAATTCAATTTGACAATTGAGCATTCAGTGTGAAATGAAATAGTAAAATTCAATTACTCATGAGGTGAATGTCAAATGGACATCTGGACTGAAAGTACAGAAAGCAGAGATATGCATAGGAAAGAAAGCTTTTATCGGAAAGCCTTACCTCAAACCGTTTATAAAGTCTCGTAAAGCAGGAAAACGTGCTATGATTTTCAAGACCAAGATTTGAGTCATAGGTTCTGAATCGAAAGCTGGAAAATAGTTGAGAATCAACTGGAATTTAGGTTATCAGTTTCATAAATTTCCAGTTCAAATTGTAAACAACTGTTTAAATTGACAGTAACCAATCCAGGTAGATAGAACCAGGATAAAACCCAGTCTCTCCTATTGAAAATTCCCTGTCTGCCGTAAAATTGAATATAAGGCCATTCAGTTAGGCAATATTCATCAGTTGTGTCAAAACAGGATTCATCAAAATACCATTCACCTCAATTTAGTCACAACAATCGAACGCCAAAATATAACATTGGTCAAAATTTGGACTTGAAAAATATCCATACTGCAGACACTAGTCATTTTAATGAACTGATAAGAGACTATAATTTGCTGCCGTTGTCGTCACAAGTCAAAAAATGTTAGATAATTATACCCACGTGTAAGTTTTCAGAAAATTGTATTTAATTTTGGGGGAACAAAACAACGTTACTATTATTAATCCGATCTGTTGATAGACAACACTGGTTTATGTACTTTCAAAGTTGTGAGGCTACTTTATATGCATCTTCCTTTCTGGCATGCTTTATTTTGCAGCACCTTTCGTCCGCGATACATTAAATTTGACTCCTTTACTCTGTTTATCTGTTTTCAGGCACAAAAGCATAGAAAATGCTCCTTCTAGTTATTGCACAGATATGCACAGTTTGCACAGATATGTTGTGATTTAATTTTCATGATTCAACTATATAGCCACTGGTTGCAAAATTGTACAAAATTCGATTAATAGTACATCTATTACTTTTCCTATTTTATTTTCTTCGAAGACGAGTATTTCTGTTTATGGTATCTATTATCTATTGTTGTCATGATTGATTTCCATTCATTCCCCTTTCCCTATAAATAGTAATAAACTGAATAGGCCAACAACACTTCGACAATAGGCGAAATGATAAACCATCCTGATTAATTTTAAGATTGGGGTTCGTGCAGCCTAGGAAAAAGGCAAAATAGTGAACCATTCTGATTAATTTTAGAATCAATATTCGTGTAGCCAAACGGTGAAATAATGAACCATTCTGATTCAATTTTGGGATTAGTGTTCGTGTAGCCACAAGGTGAAATGTTTTACTGTTCTGATTAATTTTAGACCAGTGTTCGACGCTGTAAATGGGGAAAAAAACTGTCCCCCTTCCAATAAAAATCGACCTGTCTGAGCATTTTTTAGGATTTGCAAGATTAGTACTCGAAACCTCCATGTCAAGTTTTCGACCTGATTTTTTTATTCCCAAAGTAAATATACCGATACTTTATGAAAATTATAACGTAATAAAAAAACACTCTAATGTGAAATTTCTACTTAAAAAGTGGATATCAAGTGAAAATTCAAGTGGAATCGTCACATTAAAGTGTATTTTTTGAATACGGTAATTTCCAAAGTGTTTTTCTTTATTCCTAGGATGTAACTTCCAGTCTTAGGTATCAATTGCAATATGTTTGACATACCTTTACATTTTATTTTTTTCTTTTTAAGAAATAGGCCGAAATAAATTATTATTATCAAACACTTCTGTGATACATCATCTGCGATTATCCTGCCACGCGTTTTTCAATTGATACGTTCTGCCAGATTAACGTTAAGCTGGCTGAACCATGTGAAAATCATAAACTCTATTAAAAATATAAGCTTTTTTTTTTGCGTTTTCATTGTCTACAAAGTCTACATATTGATTGTTTATTATAATGTATAATTCCCCTATTGAGTGCCATAGTTAATTTTGAACTTTGTTCAGAAAATATTAATTTTTCAATTCGGACAACAACGTTTTTTTATTATTTCTTTTATCAATCGAAAGTATATAGCATGATCAGTTTCTGCTTGTCTGTTAACCAGCTGTTTTCCCTTCATGAACGACAACTCTCGGAAACCAAACCTTGTGCGAGGTAAAGATTAACGAGGTCTTATTTTCGTAGAGTAATTCCTGGCAAGGGTTGAATTATATGCAGTGAACATCGATCATTGGCCATTGGGCTCGAACCAACGTTCGCAGAGCTGTCGATTTAATGAATAGAACGAACCACTCACGCACCAGTACCGTTTAATTTTTCTATATGTCCACTGAAATTCGTCTTTTGTTTCAGATGACTCATCCCGCCTTCAAAACTACATGTCACTGAAAATAACCTTCAACCCGACGAGGCTAATCAATAAACTCAGGCTGATAATACAAAAAGCAACAATGGAGGACAGCCAACAACGTGAGATGAGCAATGAGTACACAGAAGTATACCGTCGAGTACCCCTTAGAACACAGCTTGCCTACAGCATAGGACACGTACTAAACGACGTGTGCGCCTCCATGTGGTTCACATACCTCCTAGTATTCTTCCACCTAGTCTTAGAATTCAACAATTGGGAGACGGGATTCATGCTCCTGGTGGGTCAAGTAGCTGATGCCCTAGCAACGCCGTTTGTAGGCTACCACTCTGACCAGACAGACAACTTCTCGTTCTGCACCTACGGCAAAAGAAAAATCTGGCATCTCTTCGGCACAGTATGCGTCTTGCTCTCGTTTCCTTTTATATTCTCCCCTTGCATAGACTGCTCCCAAAGCCACGATTGGGCTCAGATGTTCTACTACTCCATGTTTATAATAATCTTCCAGATCGGCTGGGCTGCCGTGCAAATCTCTCACTTGTCTCTCATACCAGAGTTGACACCCAACGAGCATGATCGCACAAGACTAACAGCGATGCGGTACTCCTTTACGGTGGTGTCCAACGTACTGGTTTACGTAGTTACCTGGGTGGTGCTGCACATGAACAACGGTGAAAGTTCCAAGATCGGTCCAGGCGATGGCCCCAAGTTCCAACACGTAGTTTGGTCTGTGTTATCCTTCGGAAGCCTGTGCTCGGTGCTTTTCCATCTGTTCATCAAAGAGCACGAGAACGGAGTCGGAAACAACGTTAGAGGCGGGCAGCTGAGAACCAGCGTGAGGGACTTGCTACGAGATATTCAGGTTTACCAGATAGCTGTCGTTTACATGTCGTCGCGATTATTCGTCAACTTGACGCAAGTTTTCGTTCCCCTGTACCTACACGAGACTCTTGACATGGCGGCGAGTTCTCTGGCTCTAGTGCCGTTGATAATGTTCATCGGCAGCTTTTTCACCTCTTTGATCATAGAACGAGTTAACCGATGTCTCGATAGGAAACTGACCTACTTCTTGGGTGCGCTCTTAGGAGTGGTAGCTTGTATCTGGATCAAATTTGGCCAAGGAAATTACTACGTCGATTACTACATTTATGTCGTAGCATTACTAATAGGCTCCGCTGGGTCTATCGTTCTGGTTACGAGTCTGGGTGTGACTACGGATTTCATCGGTGATAAAACGAACAGTGGAGCATTCGTGTATGGTATAATGAGTTTCACGGACAAGTTGGCCAACGGTATAGCAGTCGTCATTATCCAATATTTACATAAAGACGTCACGAACATCACATACTATAGGGATGTTTTGACGAATGTTTGTGGGGTGTCCGTAGCTGTGGGGGCCTTGGCTGTGATAGGATTCTCATGCAGAAGAAGAAGAAGAAGCTATACTCTGGTGTCCAATGCGGTCACTGGTTATAACTCTATAAATACTTAAATTAATGAATAGGAGCATACCCGTTTATGCAGGGTAAAATGTGATATCATTTTATATATAAATTTTTATGTAATTTTCTCTGAGCACATGCCATTGAAATCAAATACACAGATAGATAAGATTTTAACTTGAGATCATACCAGAAACTATACATTTTATGTTGTGAAGTTTTCTAACGTTGATTTGATAATGAAATGTCATAAAATTCGTGACGCTCGGAATTTTTCTGCTGAATGTGGTTATGTCTTTTTTAATTGATGTGAAGAAATACCTAATTCAACCAATTCTTCTTTCACTAGATATTTTTGTCGTTTTCTCTATTTATCTAATTGAAGGTGCATAGATTCCACTACATAATAGTTGTCGTAGGCTACTGTTATATATGCTACTCAGAGCACACAGCTGGCGACCTAGATAGTCACTGCCTCAGGCGTTAAAATAAAAAACTAGCCCTGTTTGGAGATAACTGGTTGAAAAAAATCAAAAAAGATGACAGACAAAACTAATATTTGTGCACCTTACTAAAATCATTCGAATTAATATGTAACACACATTTTTCTATGACTATACACAACCAATATGATTATTACTTACATATGAATTAATTTTTGAAATTTCTTTGTTTTGATTGAGAGTTGACAATGTTTCATGGTGAATTTCACTAGTTCGTACTTCTATTGTCTAATATGATGTCTAAAACGTGAATTGAAAATACAATAACATAATAAAGATAAGTTACCTCACGACGTTTCGATTTTTGGTATCCACAATCATCTTCGGGTGATGACAGTCATCACCCTAAGACGATTATGGATACTAACAAGCGAAACGTCTTGAGATAACTTGGTATGAAATCTCTTTTATTTTTATTTTTTTGCCATTTTTAATTTTATTCTATTTTATCACTTTATTTATATTTGCTCTGTGGTCATTTTCATCTTTTATCTTAACTATTTAATTTTTTTATTGTATTTTCGTTTCACGTTCTATTGCTTAATACTTCAGCTATTCATTATAATTTTATTTGTTCCTTCATAGATTTCGAATCAAATTGAATTAGACAATGGAAGTCTGAACTACTGAAATATTTTTTTGACAATATATTTCTGGTAATACAATATATCCCGAAATTTGTTATAATTATTTTTTGTATATAATTGATATATCAAACAGAATTATTTAATATTAATAGAATTTTTGTATAAATTTTGAAGTTTATTCGGTAGATGTTTACTTTGTTGATATAAACTTTTATTTATTCATGTACAGTCATATGCATTTTAATAAATTCAAATTTTGTAGTATTTTTTTGCTAAGACCTCTTTTCAGACTCTCTATTGCCCCAATTAATATTTGAGGCAATAGAGAGTCTGGTTTCAAAACCAGACGAATCACAAAATTGTTGATATAAATATGAAAAATATTTTTTCATTATAAGTATTCTTTTTTTCAGATCAGTAAATTTGCTCCAATGTTTTTATAGCTCGAATTTGCCCAACAAAATATATGTCTTTATCAAAAACAGCTTTTTGAATTTTTTGGTCTCCTGAAAACTTTAATGAAAGTGACCTATATAGTTTAGAAACTAAATGGATCATTTTAAATCAAATTTTTGAGTATGTTTATTCCAAGCAGAATGTAATATTGTTACAAACTCGACATAATATCCATTTCTTGCATTGCAGCCTTATAGGCTTGTTGCGATTCTTTTTTTATTTTTTTTATGACACCTATTACAATTGTCTTGTTACACCATATAGAATGATCTTTAAAAAAAACATGGCTTACCGAACAAATAATGACTGAAGCAAATTCATTAAAAACTGTTAAGACAAAACTTCAGTGTCGGATAGACCAGGAGTTTATAAGTTGACTTGTGATTCCTGTCCAAAACTTTGTATTGGCCAAACAAGGTGAACCATTTTCTAAAGAACAAAAGAACATAGGAGTAGATTCTTGAATATGAAAACCTATTTATAAACCATCTTTTGGTAGTGGAACATGGTTTCAATTCCTACTGCGGAAGTTTTTGCTTGATTTCTTCACTCAAACGTAGCAAAAAGTTCGCATAATACTCGGACGGTAGCCGGTCTGTTCGACGTGGGTGCTTTCTTTGTTCACTCTCTCGAATCGATCGCCGTGTTGGTCGCAGGCTGAACGATCGATTTTCACTTGCTATCGTCCAACTCGTGTTAGAGATCACACGTTAAAAGGTGAGACCTCGTTAGTCCTTAGCTCCCACAAGTTTCGACTTCTGAGGGTTGTCGTTCGTAGGGATGTGACAGCTTATTACCCGAAAAACATATTTTAAACAGATTGATAGTTTTGCCTTTTTAAAGATAATGATTGTGAATTATCCCACGCGCATCTATTAGTTCCATATTGGTTGGGCTGAGGCCTTTCATTATATCACATAACGATAATCAATTTTCTCTATTTTCACAAATTCATTCAAAATGTTTGCTATTGATGGCTGCCAAACAAACAACGCAGCGTCTTCAAATTTGAAATATATGCTTTAAAGATTGTGTACTTTTCAATACAGTGATATCTTTCAAATATCTACCTACTGCCCTCTCTAGGTCAGGCCGTGTACTTCTCGAACCACTCACTCGAGTCATTTACTTAACAAAATTTCGAAAATAATTTTGATTTGTATATGTTTCATTCGATTAAACTTGTCGCAGTCGGAATATAGTCCTTGAAAACATATTTATTGTACCTACTGGATATTCATGAAAAGAATGAAAAAGGAACACGAAAATGCGTTTTGTACTAAGATCAATTCCTGGATTGAATGTTCACAAAACTTTAATATGCCTGGCCCTGAAAAACTAATCCCACTCTTTCACTGAATTAGTCTACATTGTTATGAAACTTTCTTACCTGTAAAATTGTTACCTACCTACTGTTATTTTTATCAAAAATGTTATTGAACTCATTTATATGTGTGCAACTCATCAGGAATCGTCCGAATTCACTGTTTAAACTATAAAAATTACAAATCTATTCTCGTTAACATTTTCGCCTGAACAATCCCGGTTTCGCAGAACAAAAGAACCTAGTCAGAAGATGAGAATTCCTGACAAACATGTTATTGTCTCGGACTGATTCAACAGTTTCGGTAGAAATTGATAATTTACAGTTCTAAACACTCTTATCGATTTTCGATTTTACGCCTATTCTGACTGTGTATTGCCTGATGAATTGGCGAAATATTTCACTTTATCTGTTTGAATAATTATACCGTCCAAATTTCCGTGAAATGAAAAGCGATGATAATAGCTGAAAATTTGTTTATCCGTAACATTAACAGTGGAATTCGAAAGAAAAAACCCGAACTAGAATATTATTGTATGATCATACGCGTAATTATTATTTTTCTTCAAACGTTGTTAAAAGGTAAGAAAGCATAAACTTCGTAGGTATCTCCGAAACGAAACATTTTCGGACACAAGTTCATATAGACTTTTTTTCTTGAAATTGTCTCAGGAATACGTCACTTGAATATTTTTACGTACTTATGTTACACTCTGTATACTACAACTATAACTAACGGATAGCCCAACCCAAAAAAGGAAGGCTTCGAATGGTTTACAAATTTTCAGGAACATTCTACGGTATTAAAAACTGTACTACAATGTTTCACAATGACTTGAGATGTTCAGGACGTTTCAAACTATTCCCAAACATTCCTATAATCCACGCATTCTGGCAATAATTGGAATAATGTCGAATATTCTCGATTGTTCAAGACTGCTCCCGAATTTTCTAGAAAGCGAAATTACTAGCCCTTATATCTTCAAAAGCACGCATTTCAAGTGAAATCGGAAACCGTTTTCATGGTTCAATAATATAAAAACTCCGATACCATTACGGAAAGAGATATTGGACAGAAATTAATTGATTGTGAGATCTCTATTAATGTAAAACGACTTTCAGTCGAATCTGTACGAGTTGAGTATCATCTCATTACTTTGAATGGTATGTTGATATATGAAAAAACCGAAACTCTTATACAGGGTGTACAGAATGAGTGTAAAACATTTAAGTAGGTGATTTCTCATCGAAAAAAAGATAGGATCTTTCATATAAACAAATTTCATTGGAGCATCCCTTGTTAAGATACAGTCCCTTAAAGGGACTGTATCTTAACAAACATTAACATTATTAAAATGGCACACACTAATGAGGAAATGGCTGATATGCATTACGTTTACGGTCTGTCGCAGGGGAATGGGTTAGAAGCTTCTAGAAGATATGCTGAAATGT
>WOGO01003334.1:0-14487 GCA_015342085.1 Leptinotarsa defecta | reverse complement strand
TATATAAATTACTTCATTTCAATTTTCATTACAATTATAGTGTTCGTTTCGGATGTTATTATTGCTATCATTTCTTTTTCTGCTCCTAAAAACACATTTGGTATATTTTTGTTGTAGATATGTTTCAGATATTCATGAAAGATTTTCTTATTCGAATTTAATTGTAGAAAACGCTGAGCGGAATGGAAATATGAAAAAATATGAATAGGCACCTAAAAATGAAAAAAAAAATCTCTAAAAACTCTACGATACACAGGGAGGAGACGTGAAAGTTGCTATTGTGTTTTTATTTAACTCAGTCAACCAATTTCCAAGGCCGTAATTTAAAAGGGAATAATTCACCCAATTATAATAAAATATAACCGATACATTTCGAACTATAAAATAAAATTTGATTTCTCAGTATAAAGTGAACGTCTACGATCCAAAAACTACAGGTCCGTATTTGAAAATTCAAAGATGGGGTGGCTCAAGTCAGATGATACCCTATATAAAAGATTCATGAACAATTCCACGATTCAACCGATCTCTATCTCTTATCGTATATGAGATCCCCATGTACAGAAACGAATTTGAATAGCCCTGTATTTAATTTTCTGTCGCGTTTTTCATCTTATCTATATATATAAAATTTCTTGCTAACTACACTCTTCATTGTGAACGTTTTAGCGAAGATAACTTATCGAATTCAACTGGTTCACTTCACTTGGCTATGTTGGATTAAACAATTTTTGTTTTTTCTCTAGGCATATTTTTCTCTGTGATGTTGAAATAACGCTCTTCTCCTCACTTGCAATTTCTATTCGTTGAATGATTCAGATAACTTCGAACAACATCGAAAATTGCGACTTATTGCCCCTGAATAATTGTATAAGTTAGACGTCATTTTTCATTCACAAATAAAAAAATGATCACCGGGAAATGTTTAGTTATACGAGTACAATATTGAAAATCAACTAATTTACTTCTGTCGAAAATGAGTCAAAATTGGTTAAACACTACTTTTGATTAATCGAACAATTTCAGCATCATTTCATGAACAATTTCAGAGTTCCCAAAGAATTTCATACTAATAATAACATCCGAATAACATGACCAAATCTTGCTTCAACCATGATATATCTTCTGATGACTTAATTTCTGTTAATCTTTTCCCACTGGGAATTACCTTTGATCTATTATCTAAACTTATATCATTCAAGGTACTGTATTGAACATATTTGATCAGGAAACCCACAGAAAATATCTCTTTTGTTATATAATGAACACATTGCCTGTAGCAATATGAAATTTTCTCGAACTGAGTGAGCTAAAAGCTAAATTTTTGTGACAGGAGTTTCACAACTGAATAATACACTGCAAATTTAATTACTGTGGAAGTTTTTGAAATATGAGATTATAAATTCTGATGGTGCAAAACTTTCAGCATCAAAATGAAAAACTCCGCTCATGAGAATATGAAGTTACAATGATTAGGACAGTATTCAGGGAATATTTTCATATTAGTCAATACGAAATGACATTTGACTTTTTTATAATCAGTTCATACATAATTGTTTATGAAAAATTACATTTTCTAGTCATCGAAATCTCATTAGAATGATGAATAATCGTATCTCACTCTTACAAGATATATGTAATTCAGGTTTACTACGGTTATCGAAATTATTTCAGTATATGTGCTCTTTCAGAATGGATATCACTTTCCATGTTTTATAAATTTGTTAGAATCGCAATTCCCATGATATTTATACATTGGAAACAAAATATGTGAATATTAAAAAAGTGAGTCAACATATCAATTTTTTGTTATTAGAATTCGTCTTACATGTTTTTTTTTGAATGTTTCATAATCAAATGGTCGATAATTTTTGTTTCGCTGAGACAAAGCAAACATAATAGACATTTCTGCAACATATTATGCTGCAATATTCCTGAATAATTTCAAAAGCTACACCTCACAATTGGATCTCCACAAACTTTATTTGAAAAATATATCACATGACAAATCACTTGACAAAGCTACTGTGCTAGCGAAACATGTGATACATTTTTGAAATAAAGTTTGTGGAGATAAAATCGTGAGGTGTAGTTTTTGAAATTACTATAGAGCTTCATCAAGTAACAGGCGAATCAATCAGAAAATTCCTAAATAAGTATCGATTCAAAGGGCAAGTCGAATACGATCTTGCCAATAGATTGAGGATCTGAATCTTCATACAATGTATTTCTGATCGTTACTAGAAGTGATAGTATATGACACTGAAATGGATGGCAGAGTACAGGGGTGTGAGCATACTTCGAAATACTTCTATTACCATAACTACAGTCATGCGTGATTATAACCAGCGGTCCTACTAACGTACAAGTTTCTGTATTTTAGATTGTTTTCCCCTGTTACTGAATTGCTAAGTTATTTATCAGTGAGTACCGATAAACTTGTAATAATGATGACAATGGCGATATAATTTATATTGTGAATACAGAAGAAGTGATAACAAAGAGATATCGGAGAGAGGAAGCAGACTACATTGTGTCTCCGAAGTCGAAAAAAAAAAAAAAGAAACCAAAAGGAGAACTGGCTGTTTCGCGATTTCATTCTGATTCTATATTGGAAAAACAATATTTCAAATTGAATATTGGCTGCATATTGGTTCAACAAATTTCAACTACATATTGTTAGAAATGGATAGAATATCGGTTCGATGGCTATTCACTAACCGATGGATTTTTATATCTGGCAGTATCAAATGATACTACCAGATATGGCCAAGCAGAAACAACGAGAGAACTTCGGTTTGAAAATGAAACGCTTCTGGTCAAAATTTCAAAAGCATATCCACATTGAAAGACGTAAAGGAGGCTAAAGAAATATGATACCAGATGTCGCGAAGCAGATAATATGAGTAACTGAAACCGGCACAAATAAGATGCGTGAAACAGTCACTGAAGAAGTTGTTGCTGACACAGCAGGTCGTATTGGAAGTGGAATGGTCTCACTATATCATCCGGCTATTACACAAAAGGAAATCTGGTCAATGAATACAATGATATGATAGTACGCTGAAGAGGATCTAATTATACAAAGAGATCCATTAATAAACTGGGATGATGTACTGATTGTTAGAATCATCATCGTTCAGGCCAGTCTCTTATCACCTACATTGTAGGTTATTAGACTGATACCCATTGGAAAACAACTACTTCCCTGGCTAATACCACACAGGGAATTGTATTATATCTCACAGGTGTCAGTGCAGCATTCTCCACTGAATATATTCCTGCATATGCTGTTGGCGATATAACTGCCGCAATAGATTCTTTTCGTTATTGGAACACAGTTGCTGACCGGTTTCAGGCTGTTTGGTCACTCGTTAGTGCAAAGTAGTGTCTAAAATCAACGTAAACCTAAACAACTGATTTGTCATGGCCCATCTGCCAGTGAACGAGGTAACCAATCGCATATCCGAAATTTGCTTAATTCCTCGTATAAGGAAGAAAGCTTCACAAATGTAGGGGGCATATTTGGAGACTGGCTATAAATCAAATTATCTAAAAGAACAATTGGTTCAGGCTAGTCTCATATTACCTATACTGTAGAATAATGGACTGAGCTTGAGGGATCCGATCAAGGATTTCAAATCGTAACGATCGGTTGGAATAATAAAAAAGCTGTTGTGGTGATAATGCGGGTCGGGTAATATTTTCTCAGCTAGAATTTTCCCGGCGTTTGAAAATATGTAGTTGAATTCATTAGCAATGACTTTCGTATCTATCAATAGGTCTCCGTTTTTATTCTTGATAGAATCGATGCATTTGGGGGTTCATTTGTTCCACTGATTTCTTTTACGATTTTCCAGAGATTTTTTCGAATTATTAGGGTTCTGTTCTATCAGCGATTTGTAATAATTATTATATTTAGTGATTTTAATCAGAACAGAAAGTTTATTCCTGTAATTTCCAAATTAGTTTCTCAATAGTTCATTATTTTGTTTTTTTATAGATTATTGGATAGTTTTTGCTTGGTATTAATTGATTATCGAGTTTGATACTTGAAATTTTTTTTGTTTCAGATTCAACGTCTTCTGCTTGATATACTGAATTCTAGAAAGAATTTTGTAGAAGTTTCGCGAGTTTTCTATACTCAACGTGATACATATATTTTTTGTCAGTTTTTTTTCTGTTTTAGAATCGTCACTAATTATTTGTAGAGCTATTAATGAATGATCTGTGATACAGGTATTGATAATAAATGACATAGTTTGACCGTAAAGGTTGGCTTTTAATTTCAAAAATATATGATCAAGGCATGCACTCTTGTACAACCATCAATGGTAGAGATAAACTCATGCTCTTCTAGTGTAATTTTGTATTCGAAAGTACATTCATTATCTCGATATTGATATATCCAATAAAAATGTGTATATCATCTCTATTTGATTCATTATTGTTCAGTAGAAAGTTTGGAAAATCTAAAGAGTCAAGAGAAGGTGATGAAGGTGATATAACCATTCTTGAAACTATCATATCACTCCCACCGAGTTCGATTCTAATGTAAAGCATACTCATATAACCAAGTTATGTAGCGAAGAAGTGTTGCTTATGTTTGATTTCACAAAGGCAGCAACACTATCATTCTGATTGAATATTCCTTGGTTATAGACAGTATTGCATCTCTCCAGATTGAAAGAGTTCATATCAGTTATTTGCCAGGTTTCAGAAAGTACCACAACAATTATGTCAGAGCTTAATTCGCTAAAAAATACTTTAAATTCATCAAAATTGTTGTTTACGCTACATTATTGTTGTGGAGTACTGAATATTTTTTATTTTTTGAACTATTTACTTTCAAAACCTCATCAAACTCTTGGGAAGATGTTCCACTAGACTGATATTTTTTATTTCTCATTGTGAAATATTCAGTACTAGTTGCTTTCTTGTCTACCTGTTTATCTTTTTCGTATAGATCTTCTAAGGAAAATTCTTTATTTTCTACAACAAGTTCATTACCCTTGATGTAACAGTGCCTCCCTTGAATTAGAAATTTTCGTAGGATTTGGTATTCGCAGCGTTGTTGCTTCTTTCAACTTTTTACAGTTTCTCAAATTTTTTTTTCAGATATGATACAAATTCTATCTTCAATGGTCAATTTATAGTTTGTCCAAGGTAGTGAAAATTATTTGTATCTGATTCACTTACAACTGTATTCAACATGCTATTGAGCTGAGTGCAAATATATTCTTAGGTAACATTCTCATTTGGAGTAGTCCATCAAAAAACAATGATATTGTTCTGTTTTTTGTTTCTTTCCAGTTTTTCAATTTTTCTCTTCAGTGGAAGATTTTTTTTCTCGAGATAGTTCATCTTAAACTTCAGGTTCTCGACTTTCAATAAAATATTAGGTTCACTAGCTTTGATGCTATTATTCAATTATATTTTACTATTCCTGATTCCATCAAATATTTGCCTTGAATATCGTATCATCCAATATTTTTACTGCTATATTCACCGCTACCGGAGTAGTACTCCAGCCGAAACTCTCATTAGTGACAGTTCACAATTCATAAACAATGAAAACTATTAAAATTTAGTGTTTCGACTCAGATAATATGGTATTCCAGGAGATATTATTCTTATCGAACTGTTTTGACTTTTCACATAATTTATTACAATTCCGGAACATTTATTTTGAATAACTTTTTTGAAGGGAGAGGTAGGTCACACACGCTGATTGCACCACTTATCGCACAAGTCAGTGGAGACATTTTTCTGATGGTTGTGCTTCGAAATCTCTTGTCATTTCGGCCTCATCGCTTTGTTCAATCAATTTTTCTCACAGCTTTCACGGCCGCATCTTCCTTTTGTACTGCGGTGAAATCTAGCCTCGTCATGAAGGTAGTATCACCCTCGCAATCTGTTAGTGACCGTAACACACCAGTCAGGTGATTTCTCACATCGCCTGACCGTATTCCTAGATGAGGGATCCTTTCGAGTTGTTACTCACTGGGTTAAAGGGAATTCGAAGCAGCAGGAGGTGTGGGAGCTCACCTCTCTATCAAAGCTGTCCATAAAGAGCTTCTGCACGCTACTCTGTCGGATATGGTTTTCCTTCTTCCCAGTCTTTTCGAAATGCTATCTTCGTTTCCGTGACTCTGCCATTTTCGATGGTGAATTCAAAAATCGTCAGTTTTTAACTCTTTTGCTATTCGTTCTTGAAGTGTTTTGAAGTTGAGGAGCTATCAAAGTGCTCAGTGGTCTGATATGATCAAGAATTTATGGCGATATTGTGCTTGTTTTCCGATGTTGGTCATTCTTGCGCTGCTCTGATTCTCTCTGAACCTGTTTCAATCCCTTTTGAGGTCACAACGTGTTTTCAAAAATTCACATTTTTTCAGAAGCGACAGCACTTCTTGAGATTGATCTGCAAATGGGCAACCTGCAGCTTCGAGGAAACACTCATCAAGTTTGACAAATGTTCGTGTAAACTTTTCTTGATCACTATATTGTGATGAAAATCGACCAGGCATGTTTTCCAGATGAGTTCCAGCACCGTTCAAATATTGCGAGTGTATTGCATAATCCAAACGGCATGAACTTGGAAAAGGGAGTCTTTCCTTGTTATCTTCGGGGCGAATGGTTTTCTAAAAAATTAGTCGATGAGTTTTTTTGCGGGTTGTCGAGTACGCCGCAGAGAGACTTCTTTCTCAATGGGTTGTCAGGTGCGTATCACTTGACCTTCCTTAAAAATCATCCTGTTATTATTGGGATTAGTTATTCTTATCAAAATAGTCTAGTTGTTGCTATTTAGAAGATATCTGACTAAAAATTCCCATTTTGAATCCATTGGATGGCTCTATCAATATTTTTCCAAGCCACCAGTTTCAGCAATCTCTGAATATTTTGATATTGGGGGAGATTCCAGACTTTTTCGGTATTACATTGAGTGCTTTGAATTCGTATCTGAGGAGAGCACTCAAAGAACTCAAGAAGAATACTGATATCAGTATACTACAGGCAGACAGAGGCAACGTTACCATTGTTATTGAAAAAAAAATACACCAGAAAAAATAGAATGCATACTCGAAGATGAATTGATGAACCAATTCATCAACAATCCGTAGCTCATTCGGAGAAAACCGCCAAAACAAAAATAAAACAATCATCAATAGTCACCAAAACCCCCAATCAAATCATATCTAGAGCATAGTCCAGCCAATGTTCATTTCTTATATGGATCCACAAACAAAATACACCTCTACGACTGATCGTCAGCACAACTGGATCTCCACTACAGCCATTTGAAAGATATATGGCCACCATAATGCAGCCAATAACACAGCATTCACAATCATATGTCAAGAACTCAGAGCATTTCATCAGCTCCATGAAAAATGTCACATTGGATACGGACGATATATGTGCCAGTCTTTGTATTCCAACGTACTGATATCTGAAGCTCAGACCACTACTTGAGAAACATATTTTAGTTTCAACAACAGACTTTATAGACAAGCAGAAGCTACTTCAATGTGTTCATCATAATCACTATCATTTCGAAATCAAGACTCTGAAAAAAGCTTTGATTAAAAAAAGAAGTGACTGGAATATGTCGACAACACTTTTATCATATAGCTTCATAGACATATCTGACCGTTTTGTGATATACCTAAACCCAGTTCACGAGAAATTCAGTTATATTCTGTTCAGATACTTATTAGAAAAACACGGATGAATCCAGCACGCAGCCGGCACAAAACCAACAAATACTAACAGATATCCGAACGCGGCGTTACATCATCATCGAGTATAAATTCAAACGGTATTTAACACCCTTTCATACAGATCTGAATGCCAAACAGACAAATACAAGAAAGAACAAGAAATGAAAGACATATAAAAATATTCGGCAAAATGGATATTAAAATCATAAAATTCACAAAACAAAAACATATCAAGTCATCCTGCCTTGAGTCAGAGAAGTTAGCGATAGAATTAACAAATTTCAAAACGACACAACATTCAAACCGACGAAAGCCATCAGAAATTTCTTGAAAAACTGAAAAGATTGAGTCAACTTAGAAAACCAGAATGCACCCGTATATGAAAGCGCATGTGAAGTTTGCATCGGAAAATAAGTCGCTCAAACAAATAGGCGAGTATCAGTTAATTTGAAGGAACGCCAATCCTCACTATACAACAAACTACCAACCCGAACCCTATACAGATACCTCTTCGATACAAGTCAACTTCGAAAGCTGCAAACAGAACGTAATTATACAGCCTCAGAAAACCAGAATCATAAGGAAGGCAATCGAAATAGATGAGATTGAAAGTTTGAACAAGAGGGATGACTCACACCAATTTCTGCAGAATTTCACAGTTTCTGGCTATAATAAGTATTGACAGTCAATATCAACTCATCAACAATGCAATGGAATGGGAGTGAGCACATATTGGACAGAAAAAGACTACGATCAACCTGCAAAAAGTCATATTCTCGATAACATAAAAAAAGATAATATGAAACTCATTTTTATATGAATTCGTTAACGAAATTCCGAACTTTGAAATATCAGAAATTATATGAATTTTCATCATCACTATTGAAAATATTACCGATTGATCAAAAGTTGAACTCAAGAAACATTCATTTTCTAAAAATCGATATTCTCATGACCATAATTGTTTCAAATTCGATTTTCATTTACAGTACTCGTATTTTTGGAACACAATAAAAATTTGAGTAGAGAAAGTTATTTTCGGAATGCTATCATCAAAGAAAGGTGTTTTCCGTTAACCACGTGTATATTTCAATATCTAATATACAGTATATAACCCCTTTGGGTCTTGTAATCCAGTCACGGAAATCACCGGTCATGCTGTCAAAATTTTCTTCACGAAACGACTCTGGATACTCCTAAATTTGGACCATTATTCGGGTTTATAATACAATTCGATTCGCGTATGAATAGGATGGTATCTGTTAATGGAAAGGCATTGTATCAGAGATGTTCTGACACACACTCCGAGCTTGACCACGAAGTTGCTAATGTGTTAATTGGAGAATAATTGATTCAATCAAGGGACGGTCTGATGCTTGGATTCCTTCTTAATTTAATCAACAAGATGAAACTGGTAAGCCAGAAAGCGTCGGCTGACCACATCCGACGACAAGCGAACCGTTGATGAAGGGTAAGGAGGGCTGATTAAATCAATGGTTCCGGTCAATATTGAGTCTGAGAAAAACAAAGAATATACCAAAATAAAGAATATGAAGTTGAGATTTATACATAACAATTTTCAATGAACAGAAATCTGATTTACAAACTTTTGTAGACAACGGCACCAAACAGTTTGAACTGGAACGGAAATGTTGATCATGAAACTATTACTGATCGATTCTTAAATTACCTCAATTTCATCAGGTACCTGAAAAATGAGAAATATAAACAATATTTTTTTGAAAGTACAACAAAATGTTCGAATACTTGAACAGAATACGTAAATAACTGAACTCTTTTTTTCAACACTGGAATTTCATTGTTGAGATCTATCGTGTCTTGACGATTGAAATATCGAGGCATTTAAATATCATATATTTATGTTCATAGAGATGGATGTCGAGCTTACGACTCCAACTGACCTCTTTGTTAATTAAGATCGGGAGCGAGAGCTTCTCTACTCTCCAAGTCCTGATCCAATAACTGAACCTATAAAGAGGTTTGGTGGTGCAGCCAGGAAATGACTGGGTTTTCTCCTCAAGAGCGGGGTACCTTATGGAACCGCCTCGCATCAAATTCTTGCGTGGAGGTCGCAAAGTCCCAGGAACAAATCCCCCATGAGCAGGTTAGCAAACGTTTGCGCTCAAGCGATGATTCACCAAAACCAGAGGCGAAAAAGCCCTGCACGGTTGAATCTAAGGCATCGTCAGGTGTAGCTGATGTGCAAAAACCCTCATATGGGAAGGTTTTTGCGGGTGTCAAGGTAGGAATCTTGCATCTTGACTATCCGACTACCTCATTAACGATGGAACAGCAGAACATACACGTTTTGCCTGCCCACCTGGGGACCAAATCAGGTTTTTAGAGTTTGGCAGAACCGTACTGTTATCATCTGATCTGAAAGACCACTCACCATACAAACTAATCGGCTTCGTTAAGAAGTTGGGGTTTATTTGGTAGAGTATGAATAGCCGTGAGCCACAATGAACTCTTACGGGTTGCGGTGGAGGGTCAAATAGACCCATTCACTTTGGACCTAACCTAGCCTACCCTTTTGGACTTTTTTCTATTCCTCAACTTGAAAAAATGGCTCAGTAGGCAAAGATTTTCCAACGATTAAGAAGTGATGTCGGTAGTTATTGATTGTTTAAAAACGGTATCCAACTTATTGATTCAATAATCCATCTGAAATTGCTCTGTAAATAGTTATCATCATTGAGCAATGAGCTGGCCCAGCTTTGTCCCCGAAGCTCTAACACAGTCGGGAGGACGCGCCAGCATTATGAACCATATCATTCAAAATAGGGGCAGTAGAGCCAAAAATCGAAATTTGACCATTCTAGTTTATGGCAATTATTTTGAAAGCAGCCACTGATATTCTCAATCTGAAAAGGGATGATTCCAGTTCCTCAAAATAGTAAATTTTTGTCCAATTCAACCGACCTTCTGGATCTTCCCGTTTCCGAAATTGCTATCTTGGGATCAGTTCAAAAAACAACATGAATTTTTCACGCTCAGCATGAACAGAAAAATGTTGATGAGTGAACTCCTGATGTTTCTATTGATTTCACATACATCAGATTTGCCCGACGACCATCCTGTGAACGCAGAAAGCGTGGGTTTTTGGTGGGACTGTAATACCGATAAAATACACATGGACTTATTACTTATTCTACATCAAGGTAATTGTTAATCGATTTCGTGCATTATTCATCGGTTGTGAGAGGAAATGGGTTCTATTAGGTATTTTATTGGAATTCAAATTTTCATCATTGATTCTGTTGATTCAGTGAGGAATATACTCAAAACCCTAAATAGATTTCCATGTTTCAAAATCTGACTCTGATTTCAATTCTAATATCACAACGAGCTTTAGGCTAATCACAATTCATTTCATAATTCACCATGAGCATCTTTACTCACTAACGAATATGTAGAGTGAATCCAAAATGAGGGCAATCCGCAAGTGTTCATTGCTCAATCCCATTTGAATTTGATTAAATGGCATCAGCCCATTGATTGATCCACCTACTTATTTGGTGAGTGATTTCTGAGTTCCGTTTGCAAGAGTGGGATCCCACCAAACGCTGGAAACTTGATTCTGTCTCTTGCTGGCCAGGCAAATATTTTCTGTTCTGTTATCTTCGTGAAAATCAATCCACTCTTGAGTTGATAGAAAATGGTATATTAGCCTCAATCTAGTGAGGACCTGATTGATGATTAGTCTGTGACTGATTACGTGAGGAAGGTAGGCCCGCCAATCAAATTACTGGGGATTTTGGGAAATTTGGCTTTCTATGTTGAATATTTTGAGGAAAAATGGATGGAGGAGAGGGAATAATAGTTGTTTCTTGGTTATTTCACATTTTTTCATTGTACATAAGGAATTTTGTGTAAAATGAGAAGGATTTTCGAAAAAAGAAGTTTAAAGATTCCATTCTGATAATAGGTGTAGCATTCTCGCGTTTTCCTTCTTTTTTTCACACTTTCCATTTTCCATTCTATTTCATTCGATTTTCTAACTCTTGCATATCAATGACATTTAACTCATTGTTCAACTCATTTATCAATTAATTCACCCTACAAATCGCAATTCGCCTTCTCCACAAATGGAGTTGTATTTTTGAAACATTGTTTTCATATGTTTCTATAATAGGAAATAATATATTGGCAGATAATACAAATCATGAAATCATGAAACCACAACAAAAATTAATTGGCTCCCTGGGGCGACTTCATTAATTTCAGTGACGCTGCAGAAAAATCCGGAAAAACCTGCAACACCACATCATCTGAAGATTTTGATTTGCCAATGTCCTCTTTCTCATGACACTAAATGTAGAATGTCTCCAGAGACTTCAATAAATTCAAGATATCGCCAGAACACTTAGTGACACGACTATCATCAAACTTAAACCAATCCGTTTCGTCTTTGACCAATGCGTGATAATGACCAGATTCAACGCCAGAACCATAGTAAACAACGACTGCATGAAGATTACAAAAGTAGTCTCCTAAATTTAACCTTCTTGAGAGTTTGGTGCGTCCGTCAGAGGTTGAGTCATGTATTATTATTAGATTGACTCAGCTATACTTGTTTTTTATAATAGTTAGTTAGTTTGGTGCCTGTTCAGCGAAACAGTTGATCATCATTTGTTATAAGTTCCATTTGAGATGATTCAACAATAAGCTTTGCACTGACTGGTTATTAGTCATATAAGAAAACGCTAGTTGAAGTTTCAGAAAATCGCATACATTTTTGCTACCTCTTGAACATTTACTACAAAGTAGACAGGGGCAGATTTTTCCAGCAAAAGATCTACAAATACAAGACGAGATAGACTGTACGGAATCATTCAACTCAGAGCGGTAAAAAGTTTTGATTCTGCAATTTTTCTGCTCACGAAGAGTATTCAAAAGAACCCCAAGAATTCGGAACAATCCTCTTGTTGTCCTAACGAGTATCGACCAGTTGGTGGGAAAGTTGATACCAAATGATGATGATGATGATTCCAAATTTGTTAAGAACTCTTCAGGCAATAAAACAATTCTCCTCAGGAATGGCAGATACTTCAATAGGGGTAGTGATATCTGCGTCCGGAATAACTCCTAACAATTTGAGTATTGTGATAAATAGTTTGTTATTGAGCATTACTAACAAATTAATGTTGATTGTGGACCAAAAGTCTTGTGGTAGATTTCAGGCAACAACAGCTACAGCTTCCATATTTTGCAGCTAATCAAGCCAACTAACTTTGACAAAAATGCCAAAGTTCACGTCAAAGACAAATGCATTACCATTGATATCCACGTGCTGTGGTAAAACTCTCAAAAATATTTCAAATCACATGGATAAAGGTAAGTGTGTGTTTCTCTCATGGGGGAAAACGTTCCCATACCTCTGTGAAGAATACCAAATCGTTATTTTCATGGAAAAACAACTTTAGGTCTAATGGAAAAGATGTCGAGTATCACTATAATTTTTTGGGTAGCCAAAACTGAAGCAAGTGCTGCTATCAATAAATTGAGTAGGGTGCAGAAATTAACTAGTTTGGAAATGAGGAAAGAAATTTCAACCATATAAATAACAACAGTGGAGAATTGTTCACAAGAAGTACGCGGCCCACTAAAGAAAACACAAATATTTTGAAAAAAATATATTCATTTTGCAACATAATCTTCTTGCAGCTCTATACACTTTTACCAGCGGCGCCGACGTTCAATAAGTTCGATACCCTTTTTCATAATAAGAACAGTCTTCCTCCTCAAATTTGCTATTTACTGTCGACATCACTTCTTCATCATTGGAAAATATCTGATCACCGGGTCATTTTTCCAAGTTTGGGATCAGAAAATAATCTGAGGGTGCTGAATCTGGCAAATAACGTGCATGAGGAAGCAATTCAAACTTTAATTCGTTAATTTTCGTCATTGCGATAATTGATTTGTTAGCTGGTGCATTATCTTCATAATACAATTGTTTTTTCTTAGCCAAATGCGGCCTTTTCTTCTTGATTGCTCCACTCGATACTTGAAATAAGTTCGCACAATATTTGCCGTTGATAGTTTTATCTTCATCAAAATAGTTAATGAAATTCATCCTACACGCATATCAATAAAACGATGTCATGACCTTGCCTGCAAATGAACCGGTCACTCTTTCTTTCTTTTGTCCCAGGTGTAAAGTGATCTGTTTTAAAAACATCTGTTTATCCGTTAATCAGCTGTCGCCCCCATACGAACGACAACTCTCAGAAGTTGAGAAACTTGTGCGAGCTAAGGACTAACGTGGTCTTACCTTTCAACGTGTGATTTCTAACAAGATGAAGCCATGTTTCATCCATGGTCATGAAACGACGCGAAAATTCTGCTTTGTTGCTGTGATACTTCGTTGAACACTCATTTGGTCGACCACGGCGATGCCCGTCTTGGTAGCACGTACGACCTCATCTAAACTCTGCTACTAAACACTCACTCAAAGTAGACTCCAGTTCAGCTTTTATATTGGTTGGGCTGAGGTCTTTCAGATGAAAGAATTATACCACATAACGTTAACCAATTTTCTCCATTTTCTTCAAACTTGAAACATATGCTCTGTTGATTATGCACTTTTCAATACCGCCAAATACCGCCATCTTCAGGTCAGGCTGGGTACTTCTGGGACCTCTCTGGTAATAGAGAGTTTTGCTGCAGACAAAGCAACAAAGAGAGGCACAGGAACACAGGATGTAAGCAATTCATGTGCAATAAAAATCGAGAAGTCAAG
>WOGO01003333.1:656-14489 GCA_015342085.1 Leptinotarsa defecta | reverse complement strand
CACTCACAGGGTATCCGGTAAATGCAATTCTTGGAATCGCAGTCCGCGTTTGGTGGCCTGGTTTTCGTGAGGCTGCTACGGATAGTGTTACCGGATCGGAAGCAGGTTCTTATGTTGTACTTGGAACCAATTCTTGCCGCATGTTTAGTAGACACCTTGTATATTTTATCATACTATTATATAAATACAATTAGTGTAATTTTCATAGGCCAATGCAAGAGACAAATTAAGACAAAAACGTCAGTCATTTCCAATAATTTAATGCCTATAATTTTGGAATTATATATAACGTACACGTGTCCTAAACGGTAAAATTATTATTAGGCCTCTCCCTCTACTCAAAGAATGCTTCATATACTCCGCGAGTAAGAGAGGGGGATACTTTTATAACTCATCAGAAGGTGATAGAAATCCAAGATTCCAAAAGTAATTATTACAGTTTATTATATGATTTTCACTAGGGTTTTACAAAAACCGCGGCACGTGTTTCGCTATACAATAGCTTCCTCAAGCGTAAACTAAAGCTATTGTATAGCGTAACACGTGTCGCGGTTTTTGTAAAACCCTTCATAGTAAAAGTCATACAATGAACTGTATTAATTAGTTTTGATATGGATTTTCATCAAGTATGGACCAGTTCTATTCAATTATCCAAGATTTCAATTCGAGTTATTTTGGGCAAGAGTTAACCCAATTCACAATCATACTGAGAGATAGTAAAAAGATACCCAACCTGAAAATGGTTGAGTAGGAACTTTGACGAAATGTATTTGCAATGAATTTGTTTTCACCGAAGACGAAAGCGTTGAAAACACAATAATTTTTAATATTTTATAAATCGAGTAATATATTTTAACAACTTCATGGAAGGAAAATGCCTCAAAAAATCGAATAATGAAGGCAAGTAGCAAATATGCTAGTAGGTAAACGTAAAACTATGAGTTTTTTGTTTTTGTTGTAGCATTTATTGTTTATAAAAAGTTAAGAATTCAACAAATGTTTTCTTATTTTATAACAAAATGTCCTGATTCCAACATCTGAGTCATCTCCAATTTTTCATTTCCAATCTAACTCAAAATATTTGTATATAACGTCTTTTTATAAAATCAACTCTTGCAGTAGCCTCTTCATGTGTTTTTCTTTAGTCAGGAATTTCCCAAGCGTTTAGTATGATGTAATTTTTCATTCTCATCGTGGATATATTAGGCTTTTAAATAGTTTTGAAGCATACTGGTTTACTCAAAGAAATGTGTGCAACTATGCTTGTGGGTATATGACAGCTTATATTTGAATCAGTAGATTTCAAAAAGTGTGGTTATTTATCCAGAACTATCATTACATTCATTTTTTTGAGCTACTTTGTATGTTTCAGAATGATTCCAGAATCTTGGACGGCCACAGGAAATATTGAGGACTGACACTTTTGCAGGATCGTCAAAAAAAAATGTTCAGGTGTTTGGTGTCTACTTCAAACGATCTATAAAAATCTATCCTAACAAATTATATCATTGAATCTGTCGACTTCACCTAATTTTATAATTCCAGTCGACAGTGGGTCTGTAATCTTGGCTTGGCCTCATTATTTTTCACTTCATTTGAAATGTTTCTCTTAAATTTATGCATAATTTTAAAAAAATACGTGTCACAGTATTCTTTGCACTACAGCTGCATGATTTTCTGAATGGCTTAAACGGATAGTTGAACATCTAACCTAAAACCTGGCCAACTCTACATCCTGTGTCCGGACGTGATGTCCATTCGATTTCCTGTCAATTCGTTTTCGAATCTGATCGCGTAGCAGGCGGTATAACGTATTTACTGGTTAGTTGTGATTTTAGCCTGTGTAATAGTCACCAATATTGCGTTCACTTTTTTTTTTACTTCCTGTCTTGAATCGTTGGAACATTTTTGTCGAACGTCCGTTTGTGGAATGCAAATTTATGTGGCAGATATTATAAAATTAGCCGGCGAACACACGGATGTCTTTTTTTTTCGGAATGAATCATTCAGTTTTGTGTAAATATAGGCTAGATAATTTACGCCATTCGAATCAGCTCAAAGAAGGGGCCAGTAACGCATAAATTTTTACTGGCAATTTTCTTTAGGTATCCTTTGGGGGGAGAGCAGTCTGAATCTAAATTCCCGTGGTACAAGACCCGTTGCGTCATCCGCCATCTTGAATTTAAGGGTTGATTTTTGTTTATTAACTCATTTATTAACTCTTTCATTTTCAATTTCACACAAAAAATAGTAATTACGAAAGTTGTTTAAAATTGAATTCCCTACAATTTTAGCTCCTCAATTTTTATCCTAAGGGCGATATTTTTCGATTTATACCCGAGAAGAGGGGGTGATTTTTTACCCGAGAAGAGGGTGTGATTTTTTTTTATTAAACAACTCGTTTTTCAATTTTAAGAAAAAAATTGTGATGAACAAAGTTGTTGAAAATCAAGTTATCTACAATTTTGGTTTTCATCAATTTTTTCGTAGGATCAATATTTTTCAATTTATACCCGAGAGAAGGAGGGGGTAAAATCTTCGTTGTATTACAAAGTTTATTTTCAGTTTTACGAGAAAAATTGTGATAAACAAAACAAAGACAAGGAAGAATCAAACGACGAAAATTTGGACGGATTATCGGATAAACGTTTCAAACATAATTGAAAATTCGAAAGACGTCGAAAAATATACTGAAAAAAGAAAAAAGTTTTTACATTATCAACAATTCAAA
Source organism: Leptinotarsa defecta (assembly GCA_015342085.1). Classification (NCBI taxonomy): domain Eukaryota; kingdom Metazoa; phylum Arthropoda; class Insecta; order Coleoptera; family Chrysomelidae; genus Leptinotarsa; species Leptinotarsa defecta. The sequence continues at coordinate 11,758 of WOGO01003333.1, read as the reverse complement.
TTTTCGAAGACAATGAACAAAAAAACAAACAAAAAAGTAATTATACGAAAACATCAATAATAAAGGCGATAATAGAATACTTAGGTTCACTCCACATTTTCGTAGATATAAATCGAAAAATAACAATCCTACGAAAAAATTGAAAAAAAAACCAAAATTGTAGGAAATACAATTTTGTGCAACTTTATCACAATTTTTCTCGTGAAATTGAAAATAAACATGATAATATAATGATGAAATTTTACCTCCTCCTTTTCTCGGGTAATTTTGAAGACTAAAAACGTGATAATACAATAAGATTTTACTCCAATAATAAAAATTCACCTCCACTTTTTGGGTATGAATCAATTCTGGGAAAAAATTATGAGAACCAAAATTGAAAACATTTAACAATGATTTTGTTTTCAGTAACTGTTTTTCATGTTGAATCGAAATTAAACCGGGTTATTCAATAAGCAAAAATTAACTCGTAAATTCAAGGTGACGGGTGACGCAACGGGAACCCGGGGAACATATATTTAGACTGCCAGTGACGCGCGCCCCCCTCAAAGAATTCCGAAAAGAAATTGCCAGTAAAAATGTTTGCGTTGTCAAATCCTAATTCGACTGGGCTAATTTTTTTTCGAATATATGAACAAGGGATCTTCGAAATCAGTTTTTTTTTTAAATAGTGTGAAGTAGTAGTCATACTCAGCTTTATGACATTCATTTCCAGTGTTGTAGACTTTTACTTATTTGTATTTTTCCTCATCTTAGTGAGCCAGTCAATCTAGATAAGATTTTGGGAAAGCTTGTAGATAATTTCAAATTTCGTTGTAACAGAAAATATAGAATTTTTTATTGAAATGAAATTTCGAGTAAGCGCAAAAAAATTTAAAAATGTTGCCGACGTGTATTTGGATGAGAAGTAATTGAGATATCACAAAAGATGCAACCGCCTGTAAATCTCCTCACCAGAACAAAAATACTGTCTATCGACGCGCGATTCGCTAACCAAGTTAGCATCATCGGAAGATGTAAGAAATTCCAAATTCTAATTATCACCGCCTGAAAAAAAATGCATTTTTTTTTTCACGAAAAGATGTATTTTCCATCGTAACTGTTAAAAAATTCCTCTAACTCGAAAACTGAATGAATTTAATGTTTCTGGGAATTGCTCCAATCTGCAAACTCTTGTGTTTTACAAAAGTTTTTAGTTAATCTTGCTTTCACTTTCACTATTTTCAACAGAATTCGCAATCTTGCTTTCAATGTGGAAATCATTCCAAATTTTAAAAAAGTGTGAACGGAAAAGTCAACCGATTGTCTCAATTGATAGTGGTATAACTATTTTATTAAAGCAACAATAAAAATAAAAACAAAAATAAAAATTAATTGGCGCTCCGGGGCGACTTCATTGATTCTAGTGGCGCATTTGCTTTTTCAGCTGCAGGAAAACACGGAAAAACCTGCTGCAGCACCACATCATCTGAAGATCTTGATCTACCAATGTCCTCTCTCTTATAAAACTATTCATTATCATCTGAGCCAAAGCTTTTTTTTTTTAATTTTCATCGTGCATCCACATCATCGGTCAGTTTGCGAGAAATCAAAACAGAGAATAATACTTTTTGTTCTTTTTTGTATGAATTTCATTATCCTGTTACCCTGATGATGTTCATTCAATGACTCGTTAACTCATGGAAGTAATTTCACTTCAATTCGCTCTTCTGTAAGCACTCATTACTTCAGTTCATGATGTTGCACGCCTCAAGATATTTACCGATCAAGTTGAGAGCTATTAGCTCAGTCGTTAGGAATAAGGTAAACTGTTACTCAGGTACCTACAATTGTCTAGTGCATGAAATCTATTTCAATCGAACAATAAATAATTTATGTTCCTTACAATTTTGCAATTCAATCAACGTGATTTTTCTCTGGTTGCTTCAATTATGTATACCAAAAACATCACATTTGTCCATATAATCTAAATATTGGTTACCACATATCTGGAATTTGTGTGGACAGCAACACGTCTAAATTAAAAACATCATTGAAATAATAAGCAATATCTTTCACAAAACAAATGAAATTGTTGTGTAAAAATATGCTTGTCCATATCGAGTGTCCTTGGAAGAAGACCCTGTCACCACTGACAGGCCATGTGAATTGTTTCCTTTGTCAGATAGTGCAAGAATTATTACTATAAACAAATGGGAGATACAGCGTCCATCATTTGATTTCTTACACAGCTGTGAAGGTCAGGGCATTCTCAGCATTATGATTTTATTACTAAGCAATTTTGAATTATGGACCATGAAGAGATATTTCACAGTCTTATTTTATGGATTGTTATATTAACTGCTCATATTAATAACTTGTGTTTTCCTGTTCAATATTATTTTGTTAAATTTGTATCTTCAGTTGATCCCTATTCATAAACATTTAATGTTTCTTAGGATAATAAAGACAATACAAATACTGATTAACTTTCAACGGGAAAAATGCTAGTTTGAAATATTTTCAGCAAATTTATGATATTCTTTTTTTCTTTCTAGTTTATTTCCTTCAAAGTTCAAAATAGCCGAAAATCTTTGTCGTTTTTCATCGACACTAGAAAAATAAAAACCTAGCCTAAAACGCTCGGTATAAATTAAAAAAAATCATTTGCCTTTCAAGTCAGAACTCAATGAAATAAAATGTTCAGTGCAAAACTCTGAAAAGGAAAAGAAACACTACATCAGTGCCGTGGTGAATTTTTTTTTTCGTGCATTCGGGAAATTTATGCATAATGAATATACAGTGCGAGTATCATTTTTAGTACTCTCTGATATGAAATACAATAGTGTTGCTAAACTCGTCGCGGAGTTGGAGCTACCATCTTTTTTTTTTTCTAATAGAAAGGGGGTCTTGTGATAATTTTTTTCAACTCTATCCAACATTTTTTTATTTTTGAAAATCGGTTCAGCCGATTCATTGACCTTTCTTGATTTTATTCAATTTCTAGAAACATGTGGATCGTTTTTCGATGACATTCCCAAATTTCTGCCATCGCAATTGAAGGTTTAAAAAATTGGTTAAACCACCAACACTGACACACCAATAGGTGGTTCCTATTACGTCTCGCTTGCGTTTACCTACGCCATGGTTTTTATGAAGTATCCCTATTGTTTTTTTTTTAGTTTGTCTTCAAATCGAGGACTGCCTGGTCAGGTACTGATGATGCCCAACTATGCTGAAACAGCTGTCTACCGGTGGCTCTCATGTTAAAATCAAATTATAAATTATCGAATGAATGTAACGGAATCTCAGTCAGATGAAGAACGAGCGATAAGAAGTCTTCTGAGATGGTAACGAAACGTCGACCTTCGAAGAATACACATCATTCGTGAAAACCTACTCTGTGTGTATACTATTTTTTGTTAGTCCATGTTTAACTAACGCAAACAAATTGGATGGTTTGCCCAATCGTGCCACGTATAATTGTTCGTGTAAAAATCATGGTGCTCTCAAATCCAAGCCACAAACAGACATTGTTTGGCCTAGGGACTTGTTAATAGATAGTCATTGCAAACGCCAATTTAATTGGAAATTGCACACGTTTATAAAGAATTGGCTCATCTTAGGTATAATAGAGATTCGTGGTATAGATATATTTTCACATCGGAATTTTCCATTTAAAATGCTGGTTTCGACAACGTTTATCATCAATTTTTAATGACTAATCGCAAATTATGGAGCGATTCAACCTTCAATTGTAAATTATGCGGTGGCATGCCTGCCAAATCCAATGAGTTAAAAAACTGTGTTGGATAATTCACAGTTTCGATATCATCGCAAACTTTATGTACGCTCGATGGATAAACAATAATAGTGACCGAAAACTGTGTATGCAGTGAGAGAAGGCTTATTGTGTGAGAGGGACAGGAGACCGGCTTTGTTCTCGTCCTCACTCCGTGCCGTTTGAGTGAGAAGTGACACTGGTAGATCCCTGGTGGGAATAACTTATCTATGATCATGGTTGAAAATGATTAAACTACTAAAATAGTTATTAAAAAATAGGGAATGGTAAGAGAAGGCTATCATATGTATTATTCAATGCCATATTATAAAAAAACAAAGTCTGTCCAAAAAATAAAAAGAACTGTTTGAGGTGGAACTCCCTTTTCACTTGGGGGGTATGAAAAATAGATTAAAAACTATTCTTATATAATCGAGAAAGATTAATGCAGTCAAGCTGCTGAAAAATGATTCCCTGAAAATTAGAAGATAAATAGATAAGTACTATTCTAATCATTCCCATATTGATTTCAATTTAGGAGCCACCAGTAGACAGCTGTTTTAGCCAATTGTGCATCGTCAGTACCGGGCAGGCGATCCTCGATTGAAGACAAAATGAGAATAACCAAGAAAAGTACTTAATAAAAATAACTGTGTGAACCCAGATTACGCAGTTTCACAACTCATTAAATTATAGGCCCTGAAGAAGCTTCCCAATAGATGCGATAGCTTGGCAACGTAGAGCAGAGTATGATTTTTGATTTTTTGACTGAGAGACCCTGTTAATCCAGTCTCCAGTCGCTAAGATTATCCACGCGGATGTCACGCATGTAGCTATAGCTGCCTCTGTGATGATTTTGATTGTAAACACAAGATCTTTTAACTGAAACCACAAATGTGCAGCTGGCTCCTGCTGGTGGTTCCGTGCATATGTATTTTTTTTTTTGGTAATCAAGTGTTGCCCATCCTTGATAAAATTCGCAGGATTGATGGAAAAGCTGAAAATAAACTCATCGGCTCAATGGTGTTGGCCTAAGTGATATACACTGACAGCCAGTCGCGATGGAAGAACCCATTTTCACGGTAATTATATTAGGGGGCAAAATAGGCTGAAAATTCCTTCAGATTTGTGATCCATTCCTCATGGAAGCACCCCCGTAACTTCCGTAATTATCGAGGACAGGTGTTGATATTGAAAATTTGCCTACTGGCTAGATAGTGTTGACCCAAGTGTTATACACCGACCACCAGTCGCAATGGAACTGCCGAATGAAAACTTTGAAATATAATTCTACACCAATCAGAAATCTCAATTTTTCAATTACAATTGAATTTGATTCTTACTTGACTTTTTGTACATTAACATGAATTCGTTCATCATAATGAGATGATTTTAATTCTAAAAAGTCCAATGTTCATTCATGTTTTGATATTATTTTGGAATATTCAACAAATAACAAAATATTGTTCATATTGTTTATTTGTTTTTCACTTGCCAGACATTATTTCTATAATCACGAAGTTTCGAAGCGAAAATATTTGATTTTTATTGAAAATTTTTCTACTTGATTATCCAGAAAATTAATTGATGAAAATGTTGTTCCTTGGAAGTCACGCAATGAAATTAGAAAATAACATGGTGAATAATTCCTGTCTATTCAGTCATCACAAATAACTTCATTGTACTTCAAGACTTCATTTACTACATTTCCAGGGGTAGTTTACACAGGGTTTATTAAAGTATGTACATATATATCGGATTCATCTAGAACGTGCAGATGTTCAGAGAAGTATGTAGCAAATATATTCAATTAAATGAATTACACTTGCTTGGACATTATATATGAATATATAGAATACAAATCAAATTATACTTCTAGTGAACCTAATTTATAGTTTATACCATCTTTCGTTGACCATATCTGAGTGTGATAACATCGTTATTTGCAAGAGTTCTACGGATCTTGAGTGGAGGCGTTGTGATAAGAGTTCAAAAAAGTTGTAAGATGATTGTTTGTGTACCTTTGGATTTTGTTTTTCAAACAATTTGCACTGAAAGCAAAATTTCATAAACTACATTACGCTTTGATTTTCACAAACTTTATTCTCAAAAAAATATCACCTATATCATGACATGTTTTGCTATCACAGTAGCTTTTTCGTAGTAGCATATATTGTCGATATAAATAACTCAGCTACGATGTGAATCGATAGTCTGAAAAACCTAACATTTGGGTATTAGATTATTTATTTATCGTTTTTGTATTTTTGCATCAGAAATCTTAGGGGTTTCACCACGAAATGAGGGATAGTCAGCTATAAACTCCATTTTGAATCCCTTAAACTCGTGTCAAAATCTACGTATCTACGTGTCTGCGACTACAGATATTCCAAGGTCACAGGTCAAACAGATATTTCTACGTCAAAGATCGAAAAATCGATTTTTATATATTCATTGCAAATGATTACCTATAATTTTTATGCTTATGAATATTGTAGAGCACTGAATCTTCTACGACTATTGTTTAACATTTTTTTCGTATCTTGAATCATTTTTGAGATAAAGGGTAGAGCGCGCGTAGTGTTTAACTATTTAGAGTATCATTCGAGTCCAACCTGTAATGCCGAATGAAAAACACGCCTGTAAATTTTATGAATTATCTATAAATATGTAATTTGCATTTTTATCCAACTACTACGTTTTAATTAACATTTTTTTTTCCAAAAATTCAATATCTAATGATTTATTGATACTTACCTACTCGTGTAATCGTGAAGTTATTGAGGAAAATACTAATTACTTCCTAACTGAATAAAAAAGAAATATTCATCATCAATGTTTCTATTGAAAAATACCAGTTCATACATTCATGAACGTGGAAATTGAATAATAACAAGAACTACAAGTTCTAATTTCAATTTCCTTCTTCTTCATTATTGTCTTCCAATCGCTGTGAAATTTCAAAATTCTCTGTGTTCTCATCTTCAAAAACATTTGTCTCCAGTTCTCCCAGGATTTTGAGGTCAAAATATTTCACCTATAGTTATGGATCCACAGCACAGTTTGCTGGCAGATCTCGAGCTTTCAATTCATCCAGTTTGTTAAAAAATGCATGCACCATACTATCTTCGAGTCTTTGAAAATAGTCATTGACAATGCAAGTCGTAATAATTTATAAGGTTACGGATTTCTTTGAAGATGTACTCAATTATTGTCTACTTAAAATTTAATTGAAGTATTGCCCCAAATAACTGTGTCATTGAATGAATAAATACTGAATCATTGAAAAAAAATATCAATTATAACGTAATAGTTGATGAAACGTACTAATTATTTAGAATTATATATTCATCAATGATTAATAAACTCTATACGGCGTGGTTTTGATCGAGACTACAGGTTGACATCGTAAGATACTCTGAATAGTTGAACATTACCCTCTATATCGAAAATCGTTGAAGATATAGAAAAATGATTGAACAAAAGTTGTGGCGAAATAATTCCTCCACAGTATTTAAAATAAATACATATAGCATCAAACCCATAGAAATAGAAATATTTGCAATAAATATGTGAAAAATCGGTTTTTTGTTCTTTGAACTTGAACCAATCAAAATATACATTCCTCTTTAACGAATGTGAGGTCTACTGTACAGTGTACTTACAATATTTACATCTCTCCCACACACGGGAGTAGTACGAGTGGGGAAAAGAATTGGTAAAGGAAAAGGGGGGATCAGCAGGATGAGACTTCGATATTGACGCCAGGACGTTTGCAAGGTAAAGCGCCGCCTCATAGACCCACGACCGGCCGATTGGAGGCGTCCCCGATGGTGTTAATGGGTGGCTCTCTGCCCAACAGAGCCTCATTCCAGCATTCAGTCTAAGACTTCTCGCTTCCTGCCGAGGCTTACGCGATATTTCTCGTGATGTTGCGGTTTTGATATCTCATATATGAATATAGTAGCTGGGTGTTGCAAGTTCATCACTAGCCCCCTGGAAAAAGTTCATGAAAAAACCAGGTAAGAATAATTCTGATATCACGAGAATACGTGAATTATCTTAGCCAGCTTTTCCATGAAATAAGCGCGATCATACTCGCGCCGTTCATAGAAAATATCAAGCATTTCATAAATCAGCCGGTTTTCGGGGTTGATTATGATAACTCATAAGCGCCGTGATGTCCTTCGTCAGCGGGCTTTTCGGTGGAAAGAACTTGAAGAATTTATAAGACAGCCTCCTGACGTGTTCAGTGATCGTCTCGACTTCTGCCAGATCTAACAGATCATTCAATGAAATGTATCTGTCATTGTTTGTGCAAATACGTAGCACCTTATTCTGCATTGTCTTGAGTCTCCACAAAGGAGTCTTCTTGAGGCTACAGAATATGGGACAGGCGTACAACATAGCTGGTCTAATTATTTGTTCATAAATTAGCTGAGCTGAGAGCTTAGAGTTCCGTGCAATGAGCGGGTACGTTCGTTTTACCACCGCAATTGCTCGTTGGATCGCCAAGCTCAGATATTCCTGAAAATCCAGGCGCATATCCAGGATAACTCCCAGATATCTCGCGCTCCTCTGCTCGTCAACGCAGTTACTCTTGACTCGTAACTTCCAAAAGATCTTCATGTTAGTAAATGTCTCCGAGAAGTTGAGTTCAGTTTTGTTAGGATTAATCTTGATTTTGTTACGCTCGAAGTACGGCACAACCAACCTGTCGAAATGGATCGGAAGCTGTTGCTTCGCCACCTCGCTCGAGAACGAGCGTATATACCGACATTCGTTTTGGAGAACATAGGAAAGTCATGCGTGTACAGAGAGTACAAATGCGGTGAAAGGCAGACCCCTGCGGGACACCTGCTTTAATTGAATATTTCGTAGATGTGATTTGGTCCACTCTCACACGATAAATTTGGTTGGTCAGGTAGGATTGAATAATCCTAATGAAAAATGAACTTGAACCTATGTCGCAGATACTCCACGATAAGTAGGTTTGAAGACAAGTGTCAAAATGAAGGTTTGTGCAACTGTATAGCTGACTATCTCTTATTCCGAGATACTTGTCCTCATTTGACTAATATACCTGGATTATTCACAATGATCTCGGAAAACACATGAGAGCACCAGAAGAATTGCAAACAGGAACTGATAGTGAGAAAGTTGGATGGATCAATTGAAATATAATATTCGCAGGTTATTATTTTCAGAGTACAACTGCGATTAAATGACGAATGTATACGTTTCATGTGATTTTGTTTGAATAATTATTGGACAACGTACTTGAAAAATCAACACGTTTTAAAACCTAATATAAATAGGCCATATATCTGTCATTTAGATGTTTTATTTATTGGTCATCCATATGAAGAATGTAAACTGGACGTTAAAGATTCCATTGCGACTATATTCAAGGATGTGTTTCTCATATAGCCCCTTCTTATCTGAATGCAATTTTACTCCTTTTAATCATAATATTCATCAATTCAAGAAATAAAAAAATCGCAGATACTTACTGTTCAGTGATAATTTAAAACAAATTGTATGGTAGTGCAATGAAATTGTTGAATTGAATTGAGAGTGATTAACAACTATATGATAGATCATATAGTTGTGAAATGAAAAAAATGATAGATCATTCCCTTGTCCGCTGCCATTGGGTTCATGTAGATAATGACTATTTTGTTTGTCATGAAATGTAACGATTACTTGAGTCTTTGGTGAAACAGTTAATTCTAGAAAAGCTCCAAACTATACGATATTCTTTTTTAGTTTTTGTTCTGAATCCGCATAAAGTTATTCCCCGCAATAAATACCCCAGCGTGTAGTGACAATTAAGAGAATATACAAGTTTGTGAGTTTTTATATAATTTTTATTCAGAAGATTCGAATAATTTTCTGATCAAAAAATCTTTCACTTAATTTCTTCACACTCCACACATACAAAACATTCATTCTGATTGAAATATGACTTTCTTTTCAGTAATGTTATTGAAACAACTCATATTCAACTTTTATTTCACATGTAGTTTCGAATTTTCTCTCAACAAGTTTCAAATTTTCACAATTAAAATGAGTACATATGCCCATATTACATAAGCCATTGCAAAAATATTGTTTATTTCCCTTTTCATATTCTCTTCAACATTGGTTATATTGAAATGAAGATGTGTTTTCATGTTTTCAATAATGATAATAATAATAAATGGGCTTCATTCGTTGACATACATTGTCTGTAAAGAAGAAGTAAATACAAAAATCAATGAAAGGGCGGATTTCAGCCGAGGCTGTTTCACAACTTAATCTGCGGGATAGCATGTTTTATATAGAAATATAAAAATAATTACCTAGTATATATTGGTAAGTGAGTAGTTCACGATTCTTTTGTGAGACTAAGAAAAAACAAAGGTTATAAATTCCAAAGTGAATGTTAAAAATCTATTTAGCTTAAATAAGGTAAAATATATAGCAAATTATACACAAAGGTGAGACAAAGGGAAAACCATATGAGTAAGGCATTAACATGAATATAATATCCATCCAGAAGACTTCAGATATGTTTTCAACTTTTTTTGAAATTATATATGGAGTAGTGTCTAAATTCACTGGGCAGAGCATTATATTGTTTGATAGAGTTGTAAATAAAACTACGAGAAAAGCAGGCTGTCGAGTGTTTCGGAATAATAAAAGTGTGACGGTTTCGTGTCTTCGAATTATTCTGTGATTTGAAAGTTTTATATGTTTCATAAATATAATTTGGCTTTTTGTAAATGAGGAATTTATGTGTATTGACGAGTAGGTGGAATCGTTACCAATCGGTAACCAACCTGACTCTTCGAACTTGGGGGATATATGGTCGAATTTTCCCACATGATAAGAAAGACGAATGCAATTGTTTTGTATTTTTTGTAAGCAATTTACATCAGTTTGTATCGAAGCAGGCCCGTAGATTATATCGCAATATGTTAATCTAGACATTATGAGGGTTTCGCAAAGTTTCAACTTCAGTTTGGAAGTCGTAATATCTCTACTTTGATAGAGTTAATGTAAGATACTGTATGAGCTACGACAAAGTGAATTTATATGTATGTGAAATCTCAGATCAGCATCCAACCATAAACCCAAGTTCTTGCTATCTGTAATTGTTTGTAGTAAGTCTTGTCCAAGTTGGATTTATATTCTTCCTTCAATTTCTCGTCTTTTGTGTTTCGGGCCAAAAAGTATCAGCTGAGATTTTTTAGAATTCAGTTTCAGGTTATGGATCTATCTATAGGTAGATCCAGTAACTTTTGTAGATCGCTGTTAATTTTTTCCATTGCCACCTGCCAGTTACTTGGAGGAAATC
>WOGO01003332.1:0-14491 GCA_015342085.1 Leptinotarsa defecta | reverse complement strand
TCCACGTGGACTAATTCGTAGCGGCATTATTCCTTTGTATTGGTTTTTTTGGCCTTTGAGTTCGCCGATAGCTTTAAGATTACTATATCGGTTACTTTGACTATACATTATCTACATCAGGGGTGTTTTTTGAGTCGATCTCGAGAAAAATCCAATATAGAACTATTCAGAGATTTTGTTTTAGTAGATAGGTCACTAGAACAAACTGAAATGAATAAACTACTAAAGTTTACTGGATCCACAATTAAGCTAGAATAACACCCTCATCACTTTATTTTGTCGTGATAACCCCCAGCTACTGACAAAGGAACGCGCGGCACTTGTCAAAGAAAAGCCGCGGCGATTCCCGTCGAATTTTCTAGAAACTTCGGGTGGCGTGTTTGGCGAGAACATTGAAGAATTCGTTCGCGCCGATATAAATGTTGTGCCTGCAGGAAAAGGAGTCAGTCCGAGTTGTAACGTGAAAGCGAAACAAAGTTCATTAATAAAAAGTACAAAATAAGTGCCGCGAAGAAAAGTAAAACGTATCATTTTAATAACGATTGGGAGGAGGAATGTTTCTTTTGTGTGGTAAAGAATAAGTGCATTTGTCTCATATGCCGTTTGTCATTTGCAATACCTAAGCGTGGGTAGAGAGACATCATAAAACGGTTCATAAAAACTATGAAAAGGATTTTCCGTCACAGCGTGAAATGAGAAAACGAAATGTACATGATTTGATAACTTGTATGAAAAAAGAACAAAGCATATTCACAAGACCAACTAAACAATCAAAAGCTGCAACGATCGCGTCATTTGAAATATCTCATATGTTGTCGAAACACAAGAAAACATTTGAAGATGGATCGGTTGTAAAGGAAGCATTCATTGAAGCGGGTGATACTTTATTTGGAGATTTTAAAAATAAAACAGAGATTATGTCTGATATTAGAGAACTTCAGTTATCTCGTCCAACTGTCACAAGGCGTGTTGATGTCATGAGTCAAGACATGGCAGATAAACTAAAACATGATATCATGGAATGTAAATATTTTTCTTTACAGTTCGACGAATCCATCGATATGACGCGGCTACTGCCCAACTGTGTATTTTTATTCGAATGATATTCAGTGACATGTCGGCTAAGGAATAGTTTTTGACAATGACGTTTTATTCAATTTTGCAACAAAATACAAGCTACCAATATATAAACTAGTGTGCATTACAACCGATGAAGCACCAGCAACGACTGGAAACAAAAACGGTTTTGTGGCATTGTGTCAGAGCTAATGACGATTTCCCTTCATTTTTCACTTTCCATTGCATTATACATCAACAAGTTTCTGTTCAAAAGTTCTGAACATAGAGGAGATTATGGGCATTGCAATAACAATTTTGAATTTCATCCGTGCACGTAGCTTGCAAAGACGGCTGATTTAGTTCTTCACACGGACGTCAGGTGGTTGAGTCGCGGAAAATTCCTAGAAAGGTTTCAAGAATTATTGCCCGAAATAACATATTTTCTGGACGAAAGGGGTGGTGACACTCAGATGTTGAAAACCGGAAAATGGCTGACTGATTTGGCATTTCTGACATACATCACAATGCATTTAAACACCAATAACTTGGAGCTTCAAGGTAAAGGAAAAACTATTATTGAGATGATTAGCGCAATAAACGCATTCAAAAGTAAATTGCAACTATGAAAGATAAACTGAAAAGAAAGGATCTGAAACATTTTCCCTCTCCGAAAGCAAGGATGCCTCAGTTGAATTATAATATTTATGAGGCAGAATTATCAAATATTTTGGGCCAATACGAAATACGTTTTTATGATTTCAATAAATTGGCAAATATCGCACCATTTATGAGTTATCCTTTTTCGTGTAAAAACATTGAGGAATTAGCTAATGAAATAGCAAGTCAGTTTAACATGGACTTATGTTCCGTTGAAAATGAGTTAGTGCAGATTATATCAGATATACATCTCAAAGCCACTGCATCTAATACAAAGTTCTGGTGTTTTATATCTGAAGATAAATAACCGATTGTAAGGCAAATCGCCCTTCAACTGACGGCAATGTTTGGGTCAACTTACTTGTGCGAGTCTGCATTTTGTGAAATGAAGATAATTAGGTCAAAATATCGCAATCGACTAACTGACGAACATATGTCATCATGCTTGCGATCAACACTCAGTATTTACGTACCATATTATGAAAAGTATGCTGAGGACATGCAGTGCCACGCTTCAACATCCAAAGTCACTCTTTAGTTGAGTTTATACACTACAACTCGTTTGTTTTATAAGAACCAATAAACTCGCAGTTTTAAATTATTATAAGTTTTTTCATTGACATTTTAGAGCAGACCTACACTCACCTTGACTAAAAAAACAATTTTCACTTATTTTATTCTAGTTTCAAATGTTTTTGTGTACTTCTATGTCAAACGTTGACGTTTCCAAACAGAACTGTAATCAGTAGACTAACGTTAACCCTTATTTAGCCAAGGATACATTTGGACAATGCAAACCCCGTATTTCGATATCTGGGAGAAATAATGATAATTAAAATATTCCTCATATATTTCAGCTCCCAGCAAGATGAGTATCGTGGAAAAGAGAAGGAAAAATGGATAAAACATCCAGATTTTCCATTCGAACTCCACAAACTCTATTTAGACCACTCTGTCAAGATGGCTATTCTGATAACTGTAGTTCTTGATGCAATGATGTCCTCCCTATTCTTTGCTCGCGGAACATGATTCTTGGACCCAATGATCATTCACCTCACGGTGTGGTAAGTGGTCATTGGTTGATAATGGTATCGCGCTCTCTGAATGTTTCGGGGACAAGGCAATCTTAGGGAATAATAAAACTGATATACGCAGATGATTTGGTACTATTTGTCAAAGGAAAGAATATCCATAACCTAGCTAAACTGTTACAGCTCCACATAGGTTCTCTAGAAAAATGGTCCAAAACCCCAGGATTCAATTTTTCTACAGAAGAAACGAACTGTATTATATTCTCAAAGAAAAAATGCGAGAACTCAACAACAATGAAAATGAATAACACAAAATTAACATTCGTAACACACATCAGATTCTTAGGGATGATATTTAACCAACAATTAAATTGGAAGCTACATGTCAAACATCTAGTGCTATCATGCCAAAAAGGAATTAACCTACTCAAACACCTAGCTCATAAACAATGGGGTGCAGAAGGTTCAACACTGCTACTGCTGTACCGATCTTTGATACGCTTTAAATTAGATTATGGTTGTATTGCATGTGCTTCTGCTAAACGGAGAACATTATCTCAAATGGATTCTATACATCATTCTGCTCTGAGCCAGTGGAAAGCCTCTACTGTGAAATAGGAGAACCTTCCCTGAGTTTTCGCAGAACCCAGTTGAGTTTGTCATATGCTGCCGCAGTTGCACCTATGAAAAACATTCTCACTTACAGGAATACAATAACAAATCGATTTCCAATAAGTTACTGTCGGCCAAGAACTGATCTTCCATTCTACGAGAGGATCCGATGACAAGTAAGTTCTTTACAAATGGAGTCATTCCCAACCCCGTACCCCACAAACATCAAATCTGCACCATCATGGCTCATACAGACTCCTATCATAAACACTCTCCTATCCCAGTTTCCCAAATACGATACAAATAAGAACATCATCAAACAACATTTTCGACAAATCCTGGACCAATTCGACCACCCTGAAGAAATATACAAAGACTCATCCAAAACTCATCTTGGTGTAGGAGCTGCAGTAGTGACTGACTATGCTGCATTGACCTTTAAACTTCCAGAAACAGCAACAATACTAACTGGAGGATTATTCGCCATTCTTCAAACTCTCCAGTACGCTGAGTCAAGTGCATCGGACACTGTCTCAATCATTTCAGACTCTCTCAGTGTCTTGCAACTCCTTCAACGGATATATATCAAACACCCCATTGAAATACTTATCAAACAACAATTTTTCTAACTCCAATCGCTCAAGAAGAAAATCATCCTACTTTGAGTTCCTTCACATGTGGGGATTGTTGGAAACGAGAGTGCTGATTTTTATGCTCGTAAAGCGATTGATAATCCGAACCAAGGAACAACAATGTATAGCCCTCATACCGACTTGAAACAATACTTCAAAAGCATATTGTTGAGTAAGTGGAACATTGAATGGCTGAGTACCCCATCCAAACTGAGAGAATGGAAACCCAAAGTCGGACCATGGAATTATGGAACACTGAAAAGAAGGGAACAAGTTATAATCACCCGTCTTCAATCAGGACACACCAAACTAACCGACAAATGTGGCGCCACAGTGCCACATTTGTGGTTATGTGAGTTATTTCAGTGCTAGCAAGATTTTAAATCATTTAAGTGCTCTGAACTTATTTAAGAAAATATAATCTAATCAATATAGTTACTGCTTGTAAATATATTTTCCAGTGCTAATAACCATAAGGTTGATGTGGTTATTTTCTAATAAATAAAAAACATTATTCAAATTATGTGAATTATCAATATTTTCAAATGAAAATCTATATTTGCGCACCTATCTCCCAAAAGCTGATTACTTACTGCATAGAACAATGTAGATAATTCCACTGCTACCTAAAACCGAATTCTTTAAAAAGTTATGTTTCCGGAAGAAGCGACTTTATCAAGAAAACTTTATGATTTAGGTATAGAGACATGATATATCATTTCGAAACATGTTTTATCATCTTTCAATATATCTTGTGATATATAGAGGTTTCCATTTGGAAAAATGAACTTATGACCACTTTTATGCATAATGGAAATAATTGTAATTTCAGCACTATCATCCAAACTGTCATCAGAATATAGACTTAGGGCTATGTTTTGACCATATTTGGCACAAATTATTTTCTATCTCGAAAACCTATAGTGAAAGGATATTATTACCGAAATCTTATCACAATAGAAAAGCGATTCCAAAAATGTGTTAGTATACTGGGTGTTCTGATTAAAAAAATAAAGGTGTTAGGACTTTTTGATGGAAGTGACAACGCCGCAATGCAGAGAATATTTCAAATCAATAGAATAGGTTAGGAAATGTAAGATTTGAAACTTTCAGAAATATTCTGCTTTGCGTTTTCCAAGAACGGTCAAACTGCCACCGATCGTGAGTCGGTGGTAGTTTGGACATACACATTTATAGTAAGCAATATTTATTGTGTTACCATCGACTCGACCAAAGTTCGCAGAGGCAGCAGAAACTATATGCTTACAATTTTTATCATAGTGCCACATCAACGTGTCTATTCAGAAGGTTTTCGTGTTCCTCTGAAAAGCTTACCTTTGAAGATATGGGGATTAGAACTTTTGCTGTCTTTCATTATATACAAGAGAATGATTCTATTATTTTCTATCAGACAAGAGAACTGGCCAATTTCGCACTCTCTCAAGTCCACAAGATGAGAAAAACAGATTTGGATGAAGAGTTCGATGACCCATACGTTCTAGAATTCACGGCGATTGTTTCACATGCTCGTATAAATAGTGAAACAGATTATGAAGATGAGGTTGGTTTTGTTGCTCTTCCCCATTTCTATTCACAGTCATGAAACATTGACTTCGATTTCTAAAAGAAATACTTTCGTCTGAATTTCACCAATTCCTTTCCTACCTGAAATTCATTCTGTTGAAAAAATTGCTTCTCATGGTCATTCAAACCCGTGGTACAGTCTGGACAAGCGACAAGATACAATGGAACAAGAGTGCGATAACAGAAATTAACTGGAGTTGCAATTATTCTAGGTTTGAAACCTACCGCCAATCAAGCCTGTTCACTTTTTACCTCAGAAATCGTGAAAGAGGTCATCACTCACACAAATGCGGAATTGAAAGTGATTTATTTCAATTTGATAAACATGAACAAAGCCAATTATAATAAAACGAATCAAAATGAAATATATGTACTATTGGTATCAATGATTTTCTGTCGAATTTTAAAAGGTCGTGAGAATATCCTCCTCAATTATTTTCAGTCACAATCTCAGTCTGTCTACCATTATGTGCCATAATGACGGAAAAAATGTGTTCCGTACTAATGAGAGCACCTAAGATTTTACGTCAGTGATACGCAAGCAGAAAGAGTGAAAGACGACAAGACAATGTGGATTACAGAATACAGAAATATTCGATAAGTTCATTTCAAATCGTCAAAAGAATTATTCACCACAAGAGGTCTTAAAGGTAGAGTCAATTTCTTTCGTGTATATTTTCTCTATATTCCGTATATTCTCTATATTCCCTCTCTATATTCATAACGCGGAATGGCGTTATGGAACCCAATGTCATGGTCATCGTACATCCTGCCCTTTCCAGAAAGGACAGGTGTAGGATAAGACTCGCTGTCTTATTATCGATAACTCTGCACACTCCCATAGGACATGCCTGACTGTTCCATCTTTCTGTTCACATATCCTGCATAGAAATGTATCCACTACCCTCATACTGTGAAGGTGTTTCCTTAGTCGACAGTGGCCAGATTTGGCGTAGATTTTTCCTGCTCATCGCCAGATATTTCTTCGGTGCCAGCTTCCCACGGTCGCCCAGGGTGATCCTGGCAAGATTGCATACTTTGATTCCATCCCATCTATTTTGGGATGAAGCATAGGTGTGACGATTGGCTATTTCGCACTTGTCGAAATCATCAGGCCGTAGGTGTCACTGGGTCCTAAAATTCTTAGTCCAGCCGCTTCCTTGACTAAAGAGTCGGCGATGCAATTACCTTTACTCCTGTCGTGCCCTTCAACCCACCTCAGGATAATGTTATTGTCCACCGAGGCTTTGGCTAAATCTTGGATTTCGGGAGGTTCAAGCCCGATAAATGTCTTTTCCTGGTAAAAAGGACCATCTCAAACTTCTTGGGATTGATCGACAGTGAGTGTTCTTTACACCATGTTTCTATTAACTTGAGCCCATCCTGCACTCTATCGCATAATGTGTTCACGAATTTTCCGATCTGCAAGATAACTATGTCATCTGCATATGCAATTGTGTAGAATCCATTATTGTTGAGGTGATTAATCAGGGCATCTATAACTATGTCCAAAGAAGAGACGATAAGACCCCTCCCTGTGTACATCTCCTCATGACCAGTTCTCTTACTGCGATGTCTTCTACATTGATACGTATTGCTCTACTAGAGAGCATCTTGACTATTCATTCTCCTACTACCAGAGGAACATTCCTGAAGTATAGTTATTGGGTAATTGTTGGAAAGGTTATTTTATCGAACGCTCCCTCGATACCTATGAATAAAACCAGGGTGGATTCTTTGTTGTCCAATGATCTTTCGATTCTGCCATTCACATGCTGGAGGGCTGAATCAGTAGACCTTCCCGGAATATATGCATGATGATTTGGATGTAGTAGGTTGTGAACTAGTACTCAACTCTCATGTACCACTCATGTAGCCCCTCCATAATTTTTGAAAAGAACGATGTGAAACTAATTGGTCGAAATGCATTTGGTAAGGTGTACTCCATCATACCTGGTTTGGGTATAAATACCACTCGTACTTTCTCTCCACTTACTGGGAATATACCTTAGAGCTAGAGGGCTCTGAATATTCCAAACCAGGTGCGACATGAGAATATCCAATCCCCATTGAAGTAGGGCTGATCTTATATCGTCAGGTCCTGTGATTTGAGGGGAAAAAGCCCGATATGGTCCATTTCATCTTGTTCTCATCAATAACTGCACTAGCAGATTGTCAGTCATATTGTGAGGGTGTTGTTGATACTTTCATCCAGTGCGTAGTTCCAGGAAACACAGAACCCGGGAAGTGAGTTTCCATAAGAATTTTAGCGCTCTATTGGAGATTTGGCGGCTTTGTCGCCATTTTTCCTCGTCAGGATGCCGATACTCTTATTGTGGTCATTTGAGAGTACCTACTGCAACATAGAAGCTGGTGAGAAGTCTTCGACTGACAGTAGGCTCTCCAGACTTTTTTTTTTGTTCCTCTGGAATTTCCATGAAAGCTCTAGTAATTTTTCATATCATGTCTTGTTGGAGGAGTTTGGTAGACTATCTATTTGATATACTCCTACAAAATAATCCATTTTGGTCAGGTCAAGTGACCAGCCCAGTTGATGGTTCAGTCAACGAACAAAATGGGGGTCTGTTGTTATATAATAATGCATGTTACGCCGATTCTCAGTTCCATTTTTATGGAAAGTCGCTTCATCAGAAAATAACCCGAAATCAAAAAAATCATTTTCCTCATTGATCTTTTCTGAGCCCCATCGGCAATATTGAACACGTTTTCAAAATATTTTCCTCATTACTCTTGCATCAATTGCAAGTGGTAAGGATGAAATTTGCTTGCTCGTATCATTAGAGATACGCTGGGGAACTTTGTGAATCGTAGTTGGAAGGAGGCAGTTTCTGTCTTTTTCCCCCGAAGCATAGACCATTTGCATCATATCTTCTAATACATGATTCATAATGAAAATGATTCAATGTACACGAGAAAGAAACTTCAACACATGGCGTTATTGACAAATTCCGAGATTAATTTTTTTATGTCAGTGAAGGATAACGGAGTTTTCAGAGAAAAAAGCAGTATTTATATATTCTTTAGGTTTTTTGTGTATTTCTTACCGTTGACACCGCTGATAACTATCACTAGATGGAATTAAAAATGCTAATGTACAAGCGATTAGTTTGATTATTCCAAAAACAAATTTGAGTGAGTGAACGTGAGAAAATACATTTTTTTGTGATTACAACAATCACCAAAACTTGGTATAATTTGTAAAATATCAGTTTTTCGTATGGTATACTTTCGATAAAAAATGTAGTGAAATGTTTCAACATTTCACTACATACACACTACACTACACTACACACTACAATACAGGGTGTTCCAATTGAAAAAGTTAGATTATGTCTGTTTGAAATTGAATGAAACTTGACCCGTTTTACCAAGACCCTATATGTTTCCGAAAGTTGAGATTCCAGAAATTATCATAGTGATGACTATCTATTCCTAAAAAAAGTCCCAGTGTGCGATAAAATAATTTAAAAAAATAGTATTTATCGATATGACTATAAAAAACTGAGCAGTTTCAAACATTGTTTCCTCTAATAGTAATGGACCGAGGGAATCTTGTTGACTCACCCTGTATAAACATATAAGTTTTAGTTACTACGATGAATACTGATGATTTTAATTTTTTCATAGAGTGTTACTATTACTTTTCTGGAAATGTTTCTTTTTATCAATTTATTTACCAGTGATGACAATACGAGCAATTATTATTCAACTATTTATTATTATTCCGTCTTCAAAGCAATTAACTGTGATTTAATTTGCTTTGTCATTCACTTTTTTCAAACTTCTTTGAACATCTGATTAATTGATTAAGGCTTTCGCGGCCGACATTTTCAGTGTTACGATCTTCGTTCGGGTTTAAAGGCCGTCTTGGTTTGGAACTGTATCCTAACGTTTCGCCAGCACGAGTAGCTGGCTTCTTCAGAGGTCTATTCATCCTGGTGTTCCACCAGCACCCGAACGAAGATCGTAACACTTCTTTGAATATGTTTTGTCAAGTATTTCAACAGTGATAATAATGAAAAATGGAAAATTCATTCATATCTTTTTGATTCAGGATATTTTTTGGGTTTTCTCAGATTTGCGTATTTGAGAGACCTATTCAATTATGTAAAAAATTGAATATAGCTCTTTTAGTTCGAGAGCTATACAGGAAAAACCAAAACCCAAATTATTTTTTTACCTATATCTTCTTTATTCGCAGACATATCGAAAATCTGTACACATTTTGCTATCGGCACTTGATGTGGGCTATCAGAATATGTCCATGAATCTTTTATATAGGATGTCATCTGACTTGGCCCACCCCATCTTTGAATTTTTAAATGCGGTCCTGTATTTTTTTTTGTAGTTTTTGGATCATTGGCGTTCACTTCATACTGAGAAATCAGATTTTATTTTATATTTCGGGATGTTTGGGTAATATTTGATTATAATTGGGTGAATCATTCCCTTTTAAATTACGGCCCTGGAAATTGTTTCACTGAGTTGAATAAAAACACAATAGCAACTTTCACGTCTCCCTATGTACCATAAAGTTTGTAGTGTACTGAAATATTATGAGAATACCAATAACGGAAGTCAGAAATAAA
Source organism: Leptinotarsa defecta (assembly GCA_015342085.1). Lineage (NCBI taxonomy): Eukaryota > Metazoa > Arthropoda > Insecta > Coleoptera > Chrysomelidae > Leptinotarsa > Leptinotarsa defecta. Next base: position 4,306 of record WOGO01003332.1, on the reverse strand, counting down.
TGTACGTCTATGAACGTTATGAGATTGTTCAACGCTGACTCAGTTCCCTTTGTTGGGGATGATTCAAGATTCATTCGTTATAGAATAGCAAGCGAGAGTGGAGGTGGGAAATAAATGAGAGTGTTTGATTTCATAGAGTGATCACCAGAAGATAGTTAAGAGAACAGGAGGGATTGAACAGAGTTTTTCGAGAGTTTTGTTTTTAATTTTTAGGTACCTATTCATATTTTTTTATATTTCCATTGCTCTGAGCGTTTTCTACACTGAACTTCGAATGAGACAACCTGTTATGATTATCTGAAACATATCTATATCAAAAATATATTATATGTGTTTTAATAAGCAGAAAAAGGAATGATAGCAAATAGCAATAATAACACCCAAAACGAACACTATAATTGTAATAATCTGAACTGGCTTGATGGTCATTGGTTCAAATAGGCCGACAAACAATTTTTGATTATCATGGGTTCGATTTATAATTTTGCTTTCGACTAATAGTATACTGACTGTTACTTTCACAAAGTTTTCAGTTCAAAGAAGAGTTCCATATGGAGAATCGATTGTTTCAACCGATTGTTTCAACCTTTTACAGTTTTCTTGTTCTGCTTAGAAATTAACAGGAAAAGTTTGCTTTTTTTGTCATGATTGCGTTATTGTTTAAGTCTTTTAATTCAGAAATATTTAAGACGTTGATGTTGATTTGTCCTATTGAGTAATCTGAAAATTTTGGTATTTTTAGTTCATGTTCAAAAATTTGATGTTTCTTCATCATTTCCGGAAAAATGTCGTACAGTTGATGGTTTTCTTCTTTTTGATCGATCGATAATAGTCTTCTCATAGACTACACCTCACGATTTGATCTCCACAAACTTTTGTGGTGAGGTGTAGTTTATGAAATTACTATGGATCTTCATCAAATAACGACCGAATCAGTCAGAAAAAAAACCGATAAAAGTCTGTCTCTTTTGGGAAATATGGTTCTTCAGACAGTTTACTTTGGATTTCGAATTCGTATTTTCGTGAAATTTCCTGTTAATGTATACCTTTTCGAAACGATATCGATGGAGTTGTGTGATTCATTGTGTTTTTGGTTTTTGGTTGATAGTGGTTTCATAAAGATATTTCTTCACGAGTATCAGTCAATTCATTAACTTCATTTCACGATTAGAAAATATGTTCTTCACTGAAAATTTGAAATTAAACTGTTACAAATTTTCAACTTCAATACTATTTTGGTTTCTGTTAATGTTGATGACAGGTCGTTGAATAATGTTCCCATTATAAACAGTATTGACACGAGACTCGAATTCGGGACAAATATCACCTCTGAAACAAATATAGTACTATTTTTCAGAATCGGTAAAATAAACAGTAATACTCTTTTCAAAGAATCGCTCAAAAAAACACTGATAGAATCAAGAATACAAACTACGAAAATAGTCATTTCGGTATCGGAATCGTAGCAAAGAAACAACCTTTCGTACATCGGATTAGTTTTAGATCTAGTTTTCACTAAATTGAAAGGGTATAATTTCAGAAGAGATTAATTTTTGGTACAGAATCGCGTTTGCTTTCTACTTCTTCATCTTGACACAAAAAATGTGGGAATCTTCCAAAGAAAGGAAGAAAGCAATCAATTTCAGAAATGAAGTCTATACAAAAATGTGTAGATCATGCAAACATAATCGAAACAGCTGTTTTTATATAAACATTGAATTACATGAAATAAAAATACTTTCGAAACAAATACTATTACATGAACGCTGAATTGAACAAAAAACCCTTTCCTCTATTCCGTTTGTATTCCAAACATTCATAATGGAATCAAATCAGATATCATTCACAGGATTCCTACACAATATAATTGATGAAAGAAGTGAAATTTCACCCACATGATACACTGTCATCCTCACTGCTAGACATCCGATGTTTCACCGTAAGACACTTGCCTTATCGGTTCTTCAGTAACAAATATGGATAACATAATAAGAAAAAATACTCAATTCGTTCATAAAATCACAACTTATTGTCACGGAATGGGTTAAATCTACCCATGTCTTCGGTGAGGGTACGTAAATAACATTCATTCGCTTATTTTCATCAAATTCACGCCATAGGTATCTTGTTTGAATTGAAACGGTATATTTTAAGGAGGCATTACACAGAGATGTGTAGATCACGCAACGAAGTAACCTTCAGACACAAACTGGAAGAAAAAGCCTTTTTTATTTTCATATAAATATTGTTGTAAACGAAAAAAATGCATTCAAAACAAATACATTTTTATGATAGAGAAAATATATGCGAGGAAAGTTCGTGGACAAGGCGAGAAGGAATTGTTTAATTTTTATTATTATAGTGAGTGTCCCCACAACTCAGTGCATAATAAAAATAGTGATTGATTTGTATAGTGGAGCATTATGAATATTCTGTGTCCAATCCATTTAAGAATGGATTGGACACAATGATAACAAATTATCCAATCCAAATATATTGATTTCCATAGAATTAATGTATTCTCATTCATTTTTCATTCATAAAGCTATGCAAATATTGAAAACATTCTGAATGATTCACAAAATAATTTTATTTCCAATATAAATATTAAAAAATTTTCGAGGTAATAGATGGTCAGTTACTGCTATACATTTTAATTCAATTGAGTTGTTACCTGTCTTCAAACTGAAAAATGACCTATAGAAAATGACAAGGTCAACTACAAATACAAACGGAACTAAAAAGCGCGAAGTTTCCATACCACAAAAAAACTGACGAATATAGATTCTTCAACTTTTTTCGTAGTACCACTGACATCGAAATTCTTCCGATGTTATTATAAATCTTAAAGATCAAGACTACAATTCAGAAATCCTCAGAACTTCAGGAACTGAATAAATCATAAGTAGTATGTCGATCAATGATTAATCTTATATGCAATGTCTGTGTATGTTTTACAGCAGCTGATTATATCTATATATGATATAATGCTTATATTTGCTATACTATATCTAGTATAGCAAATATAAGCATTATAATCAATATTTTCAAAAAGATATACTGACATTCTGTACAAGAATAATAGTACATTAATTTTGTTCAAATTCTTCATATGGAAGAGAATTTGTTCTGACGAAATTTCTATAATTTCTTGTACCTATAATGTAATTGGAAATGTTTTATATTTCTGGAAACTTTTCATTCCAAATATCATTCGCTTCATGTCAGTTTTTACTTTCAGGTGAAATGGTCATTTCCAGCTCGAAATACGACGTACAAGTGTCGAGCAAATCCGCCTTCCACGTGAAAATGACGGTCATTGTTCGACATTTACAAAGAGAAGACGCTGGATCGTATCGTTGCATAGCTAAAAACTCTTTGGGAGAGGTCGAGAGTAATATCCGTCTTTACGGTAAGTTTCAAGACGTTTCCACCTTATTTCAAGTCATTATACTACCTTGGAAGTTCCTTTCAGGATGATGATCTGTAAACGGGCGAGCGACTTTTTATATCCCGATAAAAGAAAAGATTATAGCCCATGTTGTTCTCTTTATTTCCCGGAATGGGTTGGTTCATCACGTATAGAGATAATGAAGGATTCATAAAACCGTAGCTGTGGCTCTTGTGGTTATTGATTCACTATTCAATGTTAAATGTTGATCTAGTCACTGATGAAATTTTAAAAGCCAATAGAGGTGTTCTCAGTATTCTATTGAAATTTCACTTTTCAAATCACCTTATTGCGTTTCTAGATCAAACTGTAATAGATGGCTGATAGAGATATTTATTTCCAGTGCCTTCAATCAAATACAGATTTCAAACCCGAGAGTGGAGAAATAAAAAAGAAGTAAAGTAAAAACATGTAATATCCATGTTAATATCCAGATGTTCTTGAACTTCTCCTTTATATAGTGCATTCCATTTAAAACGAGCCACCCTGAATAACATATGGTACAATGATTTTCAGAAAAAATAAAAAAAAAACACGTCAACAATAGTATACAGGGGGACACATTTTGACATATTCACATTTGATGTTACTTCCCCTATCGCACTCCCAGAGCATGTCATCAATTTTTTTTAAATGGATCACCCTATTTTTTTTATTTAATAACCGCATCAACCTTATGGTTATTGACGGCGGAAAAATATATACAAGCAGTAACTATATTGATTACAACATTATATTTTGTTAGAAGTTCAGAGCACTTAAATAATTTAAAATCTTGCTAGCACTAAAATAACTCAAGGTTTCCTGCGATTCCGTCGATATTTTGCACATTTCCCTTTCTAATTGAAACACTGG
>WOGO01003331.1:0-14493 GCA_015342085.1 Leptinotarsa defecta | reverse complement strand
GTTCTATAATCGTAACAGGTGATTTCAATATCAATTACAATGACTGTGATTCTCTGGTTAATGAGTCACTGAAGAACTTACTTTTATCATTTGACTTAGGTATGCACGTTGATACGGATACTCGCATCTCTCGATTTTCTGCATCCTGCATCGACTATGTCTGAAGGAATATTGACAAGCAAAATGTTTCATGCACAGTTATTCCATCCGGATTATCTGATTATGAAGCAGTGATATGTTCTATTCTGTTAAAATCAACAAAAAAACAAGCCATACATATGTGTGGTAGATTGTTCAGTCGTTCAAACTATGATAGGTTCTATCAAAACTGCCTTGAAATAGGCTGGGTGAAAATACTGTCTGAATGTGACCCCATTTATCATTCCACAGTGCATTGTCTGATGTGTTCAATAAGTCGTTTTCAGAACAAATAATTAAAAATAAATGTAAAAAGCCATGGGTGACAAAATGACTGAAAACATCCTCTAGAAACCTGCGCTCACTGCATTATATCAGAAAATTCACCAAGGAATTATGCAGAATAATCCACCTATAAGGCGATTAAGACATGACAAATTGTTTGGTGACAACAGTGGCATTCTAAGATAGCTATCGTATCGTTTGAGACGACAGTAGGAATTCTAAGTAGTAGTTGTTATCGTTTCGTGTCTCAAATTTTCGTAATTTCATCCGATAGGTGTAGATGTATCGTTTAAAGATTTTGATATGTTTCTCTTTTCAATAGTACATGTTTCTCTTTTCAATATTTCAAAAAGCTAACCTGAAAACGAAATAGATTAAAGTATTTGTGGATGTTTTGTGATTTGTGTATTAAAAAAATAAACAACAATTATGCTGCTCATAGTTCACCAAGGAATTATGCAGAATAATGTGCCTATAAGGCGATTAAGAAGACATAGATTACAATTAAGGAATAGATACAATCCATTCGATCTTCCTGAAAGAAGATTTTTGAATTGTATCGGTTAAATAAACATTTGACAAGACGATTGATAGCCGTATTAACCCCCCATTTGAGATCACCTCGCATAAGAGGAGGTATTACAATAGAAAGTAGGATATTTTGCGCTCTCCGTTTCTATGCCACAGGGACTTACCAGAGGTGTGTTGGTGAGGAAACTTTTTGCAGTTTGAGTCAAACTGCAGTTCATCGAGCAATACATGAAGTATCAATTCAAATAGTTGAAGTGATGGGTGCAGAATATATAGTATCCCCTCAGAATATTTGGGAAAGGAATATATTGAAAATGGCTTTCATTGAGAAATGGCATTTTCCTGGAGTCATAGGGGCTATTGATTGTACCCATGTTGCCATCTTAAAACCACCTGGCGATGAACATAATTTCATTAATAGAAAGGGTTACCATTCTCTGAATTGCCAAGTTATCTGTGACCACCGTATGAAAATAAATAATATTTTGCCAACTATGGAAGATCCACTCATGACTCTTTTATATGGAACCACTCATTGATAAATTATTATACGCTAGAAATTTAGGAATCTAGGGAACAAGCTTGGTTAATTGGAGATTCTGGCTACCCACTTCAGCCATTTCTAATGACATCTTTTTAAAACCCCCTTGAAAATAGTCCCGAATCTAGGTGAATTTTGTGTTGTACATCAAATCAAAATGAATTCAAACTTGATAATATAGACAAAGAGATCTTGAAGTTATCATTTGCTTATTATATTTTTTTTCTTTTCAGAGATCTTGGTGGCTGTGTAGCAAAAAGTAATCACGATTTCACACATCTCGTCATGTCTCATCTAGCACGTTCTAATAAGTTATTTTATGCTATTGCGAGAGGAGCTAAGGTAGTTTCAGATCATTGGTTGAAAGAGTCCCATGAGGCAAACCAATTCCTCCCAGAAAACAATTACAGTCCTGAATCAAATGACTTCAATTCTGAGTTCAAATGCGATATTGATCAGACATTACTTATGAGAAATAGAAATCGACTATTTGAGGGGAAATTTTTCTTTGTCACTCCCAGTGTATTTCCAAGTAAAAGAGTTGTTGTTGAGCTCATTCAATGTTGTGGAGGGATTGTGGAAAGACGAAGACGAAGTTCCGCTCAGATTGAGGCAACAAGTAATAATTCCCCTCATACTTATTTTATAGTTACACATGAGAATGATTTGCATCTGGTGGGGGATTTACTTAGAAATAAGAAGGATAAAATGAAGATAGTGTGCAATGCAGAATTGATTTTTAGTTCAATTTTGAAACAAACATTTGAGGTGGAAGCTTTTGCGGTTTGTGTATTATGATTTAATAATTTTTTTTTTCTTTATAATTGTTCAATGTTGGATCATCATTGAAAAAGTAAATTGGAAATTTCTTTGATTTGAATTTTTATTGTGACATTGTTTTGAAAACTATATTTATCACTAAGCTTTAACAAACAAGAATTGTTTTTATATAATTTTTTTCTGTCTTTAGTTATCATCTGAACCATAACTAAAACAGTTACTACAATTTAGTGATGTCATCTTGACTTTCAATTAACTTACAGTTATAATGAACTCCTGATAAGTAGAATTTAGAACCTGTAGTGTAAAATGAACTGTTGAAAACACTTTTCAAAAAAAATGGATGAATTTTTTTATATAATCATTATAAATTATGATTTTTTTCTATTTAGACTAATTAAAATATTTTTAGTATTGTGATATAGTTTATGCATTCATATTGGAGTTATATATTTATAATTTTTGTTTTATTTCATGAACTTTCCTCCTGGACTCGTACTATAACTACGATCTTGAAATGAGTTTTTCTTGAGTCATTAAAGATATTACAAAGCTAATACTTTCTTTAAGTGTGGTCAAGGGCAAACCAGACCATAGAAGCCCAATCACCAGCTTTCGTTATATGCGGGGCTTTCATTTCTTCTTGTATAATCTCGCTGTCTGAATTTCTAAACTCTTGAGCTTCATATTGTGAAAATAAACTTTGGTTGTTCCAACCATACGGTGTTGGTGAGGTTTTTTATGTTTCAACTTGTCTGCAAACATGAAATTTTGAATTGCTACCAATTTGGTTTCAAATAAAAAAAGAGATGCTATTTTTAATTTTCTCAATACTTTTTATTCACTTGAGTAAACTGACTGGAACTGAACAAACCCAGTGACGAGACTTTGATGTCAGGTAGATTACGACCCCGTCGGCGAGTTATGTAAGTTCAGTTTCAAGTGATCCTTGAAGCCAGAAGCCGAAACGTCTGAACTACAGACGCAGTCTGAGAAATTGAATGTTGAACGTTTCATTTAGGAAAAACAGAAAATTCGCTGTCGCTTATTTCTTTGGGGAAATCAACAAAAGTAATATCAATGGCATTACAATCAACAGATGAAGTGTTCAGAATGACCTCCATCTAGATAGTTGGCCACTGTCACTTTTCCACGTATTATTATTCAGTCATCCTTGTTAATTGTGTTCCAACAAGGTTTATTCTACTGAAGAAAGAATAGAAATTGTTGCAACCTATTATCGAAATAATGAATGTGCTAAAGCTGCTGGAAAAATTTATAACACGAATCGTCCAGACCACAACGTGGACCATCAATACGTTAAACAGTTAATGTATAAGTTTCGAACTTCAGATGCTGTTCATAACAGAAAACATGAAGTATCCCGTACTGTCAGAAATGACGGAGTTGAAGTTGCAGTTTTGGGACATGTACAAATAGATAATCGACAATATATCAGACAAGTAACTAGAGTGTCTGGTGTATCAGCTTATAGTGTTTTTTGCTTTTTGAAAGCCTACAAATTCCATCCTTTTAAACTGAAGTTGACGATCCGGATGATCCTGATCGTCGACTCCAATTTTGTGAGGTGTTCAGCGAGAATTCGACCAATAACCCAAAACTATTATACATGTTTATAAAACGAAAGTTCTTTTATGTTTAATGGTGATGTAAATAGACATAATTGTCGTTACTGGAGTGATGTGAATCCTCATTTGGTGATGGAAACACATTCATAAACTACACAAAAATTGAATGTCTGGGCCGGCATTCTTGGTAAATCATATTGTTGGACCATTCTTTATTGAAGGTGATCTGAATGGAGACACATACTTGAATCTATTACAAGACTGTGTATATCCCAGCAGGATGGTGCACATCCACATTTTGATGTTCGATTATTCCAATATCCTAACGAATATAGAATATCCAATATTCTAACGAATATAGCACACACTCCGTTAAAATATGATGTACAGTTAATGGAGTGTCACACACTTCATACATATGTGGCGGGTGTCGCCTGTTATAACATATACGGTGGAAAAATATTTAACATTAAATTTTTCACGTCCAATGTATGTTAATTTGAATATTTCACTACATAGAACATCAGACAAAACCATTCCTATTTTCATTTGGAAGTAAAAACCAATGGAGTGTGCATAAGTAAGACTATATAGGCGGGTGCAAGTGAAGCCTGAAGTTTGGCGAATGTAATGAATCATTGTTAGTTTATTGTATTAGTTTGAGAATGACCATATAGGACGAAACTGCAGTGGTGAAAACCAAAGAAATTTTCATTTCTCTTTTCATTATGATCTCCTACCACGTAGTAACGGCTACATCCATCAATTTTTCAAAAGTATGTATTTTATCGTTTAATTTTATTGATGTGTACTTTTTCTTTTTCCCAACTGAAGAACTGTGCAATCGGTTACAATAAACGTGGCATGCCCATGACAAACACTGTCAGTATCAATATTTTTGACAGCCAATTGCAATTTCAAATAAGGAAATAATAAAATTGAATATAATACTAAGGTCTATCTGCAACAATTAATTTCCATCATTTTATCAAATTATACAAAAATCAGTTGGTTATACCAAACTGATTGGGCTCCAGTCCAACTTGTGAAACGCATCTAAAATGAAATTTGAAGTATGAAAGTTGTATAATAATATTCTTGGATTTCAACATATATTGAAATAATTTGAAACTTTGTAATAAGGCTGAGTTTCGTTATTATAGTATAATTAGATGTTTCAATTACCATAATTTCCAGCACTATAATTGTTTATTCTATCATTTTGTCCAAATAATTCATTCGATTCTGCTAGAAACTTTTGTCATTTGACACAGACATGAATGAATCAATTTGTGTGAATCTGGATACGGAAAATGATAACACAATTATAACTTGGGATTTAGTTGATTTTATCTTCACAACGAATGTATTCGAATCCAATTTTCACAGACGCTTCGATAGTAAACTCGTTAAATGTGTTGATGACTTCTCATTATTGAATACGACAGTCGGCTATAAAAATGGCCATTGAAATCTGTTCCATAAGATTTTTCTTTAATATACATGATTTATTGAAACTTTGAGGAAGTAGCTCAGTTTCAATTTTTTTTCCTGACATCATTTCGACAGGCCTATAACCAATATTTACTGTTTAATAAACGCACATCTAGAAACTTCGTGTTTCTTGATATTATGTTCAATGTGAAGCTTACTTGGATATGTATTAGAAGTGAGGTAAGTAACTTGTGATAGTCGTATGAATGACACACAGGTCAAAATTAACATGTAAATGTTTGTGTAAATTCATCAAATATTTTTTACGATGTAGGGGTTTTGAAAAAATGCGGAAAAAGATCTGTAAATATGAAAATGAATATTCAATGGTCAGCGACCTGATCCCGCCTCACACAACTTATTTTTCTGTCATAGTTTGACGTCACCTTTTACCTGATAATAATGACCGTTGATGAAATTTACTCAAAAAAGTATGTTCACAACTATTGACTTCAATTTTGAAATTAGTAAGTACTTATACCTATATCTACCCTGAAGACATCACAATAGGAGAATACAACATCAACCTTCCAAAGTAATTCACTACTCGAAACAAAACTAACACAATCAACTTTTCTTCATCACGCATGTTCATAGGATTGTCAGGTCACTTGAATTCATTGTCTCACGAGATGGTTTTATTCTGCGATACGTCTTAGGATACTATTTTGAATGGTATGGTGTGGAGGGCGATAATAATTTACATGAAATGCTCAAAAATTGATATCGTATTCGTCTGAATAGTTTTCCAATCATCACATTATATATGACCATTGTGTTAACCAATAATTATATATCATTAAAAATAGACATATGTAATCGCAGACTTTTTTGTAGGCCCATAAGAAAAGAACAGAACGTAGTGATTGTTTTGTTAAATCCCAAAGAGATTTGATAGCGTTTTTGATGAAAACTTCTTCTTCTTCTGAAATTCCATATCAATAAATCATTTCAAACCATGAAAAATGTTTTCGACTACCCAAGAACAATAAATCGATCATTTTAAACTATTACATCTCACTGATGTAGTGAATTCAGTTAGTAATATATTTATGGCCGAAAAATTATAGTGCCAAAATATAGCTGATGTTCACGGTTGTTAACTGAACAATATTGCCCAGCCGCTGAGTAAGTTGAAGGTTTCTGAATTTTTGAATTCACTTCCTCAAACAAACCAATTATGGATAGACTCATTTGTATCGGAAATATTTTTAAATGTTCCTTAACTGTTTCGGAATAACGTGTCAAATTGATAAAAATAGTTTAAATATGGGAAAACGCACTTTTTGATGGTATTATTATATATCGAATTATTTGGCTATTAGCTTTAGTTGCCCTAATTACCGGCTGGTGTCAAACGATTCATCGTTGCCCATCAAGTTGCATAAGTGAAACCAACTATGGGTGTGATACCCAAGTCAACTTGCCAAGTTTTTATATCAGTGTTGGTGGTTTGACCAATCAACCGACAACTGCGGTAGCAGAGATTTTGGGAGCTAACCTGGAAAACCACCAACACTAACATGAAAACTTGGCAAGTTGACTTGGGTGTCACACCAATAGGTGGTTCCACTTATGTCTCGCTTGCGTTTACGCAGTTATCCTCATTAAGTACTTTTCTTGGTAATTCACATTTTTTCTTCAATAGAGGACCGCCTACCCGGTACTAACCATGCCCAATGGGCTGAAACAGCTGTATACCGGTGGCTCTTAGATCGAAATCAATATGAGAATGATTTATTATGAGAAACAAACATACTAAAAATACGAATCTTCTCTGCTCATAATATTGGTTTTGATTCAAATTCAAATAATTCCTACATTAATATGTGTATTTTTAAAATCTTTTCACCTACGAAAATTCTGACCCAAAGTTAAACTAGTCCAACTATACATACGTTTCTGTCGTCATTATTCTCTGGAATGATTTTGGCGAACCACTTTCTAGCAAGTTCGGAGACTACTGTATCACCTACTAGATGTATTACTTCATCGAATTTCCGCCTCGTTGATCTTTCAGAAGTTACGGTAGTTTGTGTTTGTCTTGGGATGCTGATTCCAAATCAGTCTTAGCAACGCTGGCATTTGCTGAATGAGGAACTTGTTTCAGTTGATATAATTCAATCCATTAGTCTTTTTCCTGCAGCTTACTGAAAATTTGTAGGTTGACTGCTTCATTTTCTTTAGTACATTCAGTATTGTGTGGAAGTGAAAGAATTTCAATAATGTAAACATACTGGCACATCAAAGAAAGCAACATAATCGTCTCCAAAAAGTCACTGAGACATTTCTACCCGCAATATGCGCTATGCCCCTCGCGTTCGCGAAAACTAATTTTGTTTAAATAGTTTTTTATTTAGGACTATAAAATAATCAGAATAATAAATTTAAAAATGAATAGGTACAAATGCGGAAAGGGTAAATATTACTGCATTACATTAATCGGCTTTTTGAAAAAAAAATCTAATTTGACAGTAACTTGCTTTTATAACGTTTTGCATATAAGAATAAATATGTGTCATATGGTGACGTTTTAAAGACTATCCATTTTCTTTATCCAACCTATTTATATCAAAAAATTATAATTTGTAGTAATAATTCGTATTTTGATATAAATCAATTTCATATTATTATTTATTATTGACACTGATAATATCAAATTGATCATATATTTGATGATGAAAACGGATAAAGTCGTCGAAACGTTACCATATACTGATTTTTTTTAAATCATTTCTGTGTTGTTGTGGTGCTTATTTTTGAGTGTCGTGTAGGTTTGTGTTATTGAATATTGAATAAAATTGTTGGTGTGTAATTCTGCTATAGCGGGGAGCGGATTCATTAGAGATGATTGTAAAACACAAATATGGCGTCTACACCACTATGTCTATGCTACTACGCCAACTAATCAGACATCATTTTGATGTGAAGTAAAATATATAATATTGGCGTATAAACTTTTGTTCAGAATTGACGATTAATCATGTCATTGTAATATTCAATTGAAATATTTTATTGGCACTCTAGCAAACAAGTGGCCTTTTGGAACACATCAACTGAGTTATCTGTCAATTAACATAAACTTGTCGAAACAAAAATTCCATTTGCATTTAAAAACTATAAAATATTCCACATTGTGGATAATTTTATACACATTTCATTTCACTTAATTCAGTAAATGCTTTCTAAATTCTCCCAAAGGCAAACATTTTTGGCATGTGGCCTAGGCGTTAAGCCTTCCCTTGGTAGTAGATAAATCATAGTTTCAAACAAAACATAGTAGAGTTTATTTTTCAGGTAATTTCCATCTTGTTAGCATTGTAAGGTTGTATTTGATGTAAATATATGAGTAAGTAGTGATGACGTTAGTGAATGACATGTGTGTAATACGCATTTCAATGTATATTTCAAGGATGTTAATATGACGAAGTTCATCATACCTCACAATCTTATCACAGTTTGTTTGTACTTTTCGAGATATAAATATGATTAAGGTCAGTTTTTATACAACGCCGGAAGTTAGGACTTGAAACTCCTGAAAATATAATAATTTCAATTTTAAACGTATTATGTTAATATCGTTATGATGCTATCCTTCATTTTCAAAACGAAAATCAAATATTCATTCATACAGAAACATCTGTTTTGACTTTCTTTGTCTATAATAGGAAGTAAAAATATTCGACAAAAATACCCATATTTGAATGTTTTCCATCTATAATTTTAGATATAAACGCCATATAAATTATTTCAAGTAACTCTTTCTGTAGGATGGAAAACAAATAAATCATTGCTCACAAGGAATTAATGCGTTAAGGGCTTAACCATACTTACATATACAATAATAAAAATAAATAAACTCTCGGGTCGGGTGAAATTAATAACGGTAGGTTCAATCCCATACATTGTTGCTATCTTCTTGATAAACCGCACGATAATTTTAATGATGGTAAAATCTTGATGATTACCATAAGCGGTAAGGTGCGCTACAAAGGATGACTCAACTACTTCCTGTTCATTATCAACGCGCCAGATTTAACGTTAATCCCACAAAATTTTGTTGAAATAAGTGGGAATATACAAGGTGGTGTTTAAATATTTGAAAATATGTCACTAGGTGTGATGGTGGGTGAAAATTATATTTCCATCTATATTTGCGATATGTGACTCCACTGAGATTTGATATTTAAAAAATAATGTACTATGATCGCTACAGAAGGACTCGTAGAATTTAGTATTGTAATATTTTTGTCAGAGTTTTTAAGGGTATAAAATAACTTTTATTTCCTTTTCAATTCTACCCCAAACCAAAGCGATGAAAGGTGATATAGGTTCAACTATTCATATTTGTCTGTACTATTGGAACATATACCAGCAAACCTAATTTATTTGTTCGTTTCGTTGTAAAATCGAAATCTGGTCGGATTTTATGAATTACTTCTGTTTGCTTTCATGAACTTGTTTGTTCATCTATCTAGAATACTCTTCTCAAAAGGAGACGCAGGGAGTTCATGAAAATTTTATCAGGTTTGGACATCTAAAATGAAAAGCCTAATATTGTCTTTTCCATAAACAATTTTTTTTGTGAAACTACTTATTTTTTGTTAAACGGCATTAGCCTCATATTTTAGTTTACTCACCAATAAACTTGTCACAAACTAATGCATGTTTGCAAGACATACCTAGCCTAGAACTTAGTAAAAATACGTACTTCCAAATCATACGGCTTCTTCTCAAATTTATTGTTTCACCTGCAGAAACGAATCCCATGTAAAAAAAGAAAAAAATCAGAATACTTTTTCATGAATTTACAAAAAAAACGTATGCGTCTCGGGACACCCTACAGAAATGATAACCCAAACTAACGTAAGTTGAACTACTTAATACTGAAATTGTTTAACTTGAGAAAAGTTTAGGTTATTACTTAAATTTTATGTATATTAATGTGATAATGTAAAATCTTTCATCTATTATTTTCTGTACGTACATGTATTGTAGCTATCATAAGGCAATTGTTACTTTTGTTGGATCAAATAATGATGCTAATAATGTACATATACAAAATCAGTATAGTCACCTTAAATCCACGTTTCAAATAATAAAAGAATATTACGTGCTTGCTGATTAGATTTTTATAATGATCAATTGTTGAATGCTTGTTATTGATAAATCCGTGTTAGGAATCACCCTCGTTAATCCTTAGCTCGTACAAGTTTTGACTTCTGAGGGTTGTCGTTCGTAGGGGTGCGACAGCTGGTTAACAGAAATATTGATTTCAAACACATTTCAAAAAGCTTTTTTTTAATCATATTATATTATGAAACTTACCTTTCGTTAGGAGATTCTGTAATGTTCCGAGGATCATCTTTTGCTTGTTTACTCAAATTTTTCATTATCACTTTCAGAAGCCGTTATAGTTTTACATTATATGCTCACTGTCAACAGTATATGTCGATCGCACACTGAACACTGAGTGATGCGAAGGGAGACGAGAGAATCGGTTTTTCAAAATTCTCATGCTTTCCTTAGATGAAAGGTGAAAGTGGAACCTTTGACGTAGAAGAGATGTAAAAAAGCACCTTTCCTAATTTCCAGTAATGAAGTACTCTTCTCGTGACGAGAAGAGTACTGCATTTATGGTGACTGAGAAAAGTTTTCTCCACCTCCTGACGACGTAAACTTGGTTGGTGTAACGCGCATCTAGAAGAGTATTGCATTTTTAGTGATTGAGAGAAGTTGTATATATTTTTCTCGTGAAGTTGAAGATTCTACAAATATTTTTGAGTAACATCACTGTTGTGATTTTGATTTTAATCCCTACTACGGATTGGTTGGCAGGTTTTTTGTCAGGTATATCACGTAGATAACTCAGAGTTTCAATAACATATCATCTGACACAATATTAGTACGTTAGTGTTTCGCTCGCATAATTATCTTGAAGACTTGTGTCGTTTTAGAATATTGAGCGCAACTTGAGGAGCAGAAGATAGAAATACGAAACCAATCACGTTACGAGAAAAACGTTTTTGACTCTATCAGAGAGCTCATTGATATATTCTTTAAAGATTGTCTTCAGTGAATTGAACTTTCTTATCAATTAGACATTATTTTTATTTTCATCTAACTTGCTTACTTTAAAGACACTGTTTCACAGAACTAATATTGACAAAATTATAAATTTGGATATTTTTAGTTTGTCGAAGAGAAATATGCCTTTCCATATTTTCAGTCAGTTTCATGAAAAACGGCGTTTTCGATTTATTTCTCAGGATCAATAGAATATGTTTTATGCATTTTTTTTATTTTCAGTTTTCATTAAGATTTATTCTTTTTTTAAGAAATTTTCACGAAGTCGATCAATAATTTTTAGGCATTTTATTTAACAATTCCCGAACACGTTCTTGAAGTAGTGACTTCAGGAAAACTTCTTGATCCATTTTTTCACAGAACTCGTCAAACGAAAACGATCGATTTGTCTTTGTCAACATTGGTTCAATCCCACTTTTCGGAAGAACAATGTTCATTGAGTATCGTCCAAACCTTGCTAGGAATAGCACATTTAAATAAAGTTAGACTTCTAAGGGTTGTTGTTCGTAAGGGAGTGTCGGCTTGTCAACGGAAAAATGCATTGTGAACACATAATACAGTTAGTTGATTGCCTCTCGTATATCAGGGCGAGTGGGAGTCGATAGTTGTAAAAAAATCAATATACATATATGGTGTATTGGGTATTAACAGTGTGTTTTACTTAGATTCTATACCAATTTTTTTCAAGGACGAAACACAAGCACTACAGGAAAATCCTTAAGGCACTCTCAGAGCGGTTCCTGTGCGAAAGTAGCGATTCACATTGGATTTGAATCGCTGGAGATAAAATCCATCTGAAAAAACGTTCTCAGGAATTTTATTCCACATAAACGCAGTTCTCCAGATGAAGGAGTTCTCAAACAGGGAAGTTCGAGGTGTACTGAGTTGAACCTCAAAATGATGAGCAGCCACAGTTTCTGATATGTACCGCTCTTGGTTGAATCAAATGTGCCAAGTCACTTGAATACCTCCCGTAAAAGTATCTGTAGAAGAGAGACTAATCTCCAACCTTTCTTCGATGTTCGATGTTCCAGGCTATAAAGGTTGCACGTGATGTTCGCGTCTCTAATCATGCGGATGGCTCTTTACTGGATGGAATCCAGCAACTTCAGGATATCTTTTGGGGCAGAGCTCCATATATGAGAACAATATTCCAAAGAAGATCTGATCTGAACTTTATGAAGCATCAAAAGTGGCTGAGGTGTGTACAGTTTTTTGGTTCGGAACAGTGTTCCAAGCTTTTGAGAAGCAGCCTTTGCAGTTCCAGCGACATGATTGTGCCAAGATATTGGTGTCCATTTGGAATGCTGCTGCGTCAGCAAAGCAATGTATTGGATTCGTGGTTTCTTCCAATAAGTCGTTGATATACAATAAAAAGAAGGTTGGAGACAATATGGAACCCTAGTGAACACCAGCGTTGATGGTGGAAGTATTCGTGAGGTATCCATCAATGGCCACTTGCAGAGAACGTTCTTTAAGGAAGCAGGAGTGTCGTACACAGAAATGATCCGACAAGCCATGTCATCGAAGTTTGATCAGCAAAACCTCATGGCACACACGGTCAAACGACTTGAAAATATCAAGCACTATAGCTCTTGATTCTCCATGTTTCTCGATTGCGTTATTCGAAATATGGGTGACATACAATAGAAGGTCGCCTGTTGATCTTTGTTTCCGAAAACCATATTGATGATGATTAGAGCCCTGAGTATTAAGGGAACAACGAGAAAGCACCACAGATCACATTTGAGTTTTTCGAAAAGTTACATCCAATTTCTTTCTACATTTCGTCGAACAATTCATAAACTAATGAAGACATTAAAAACTGTTTCGGCTATTTTCTAAGATGATTTAAATCAATGAAAATTTTTGAATATGTTTCTAATCGGGTAATCAGAAAATAGATCTCAATATATGACTGGTGAAATTTTCAAGTTGATATTTCAATTCGTTCTTGAGATAATTGATCCTGAAATCTTTGACAGCACAGCAAAACGAATAGCTTGTAAATCGTCAGGTCGTGTCATAGAATGCTAATTTTGAAAACAGTTGTATGTTGCAAACGTATGTTTGACGTTCGTTTTAATTGAAGTCAAAATATCATCACTGAAGTTACTGTCCACTTTTAGAGCTGACCGCAGTAAAAATCACAGCTTTTACTGCGGTCAGTAAATGCATCATGCATTTTCCAAGTCTAAAGACAATTTTCGTATTTTGAAGAAAAAATGAATGTTTCATCTATAGTTGTAGAGTTTTATGTGGCACACATTTTTTCGGACTATCCTTCTCCACTCGAAACATCACTTTTTCTCCGGTTGAAACAATCACTATTTATTATCTGTTCTAATCTGCGGAAAGATGATTATATCCGAATAATACAAAACTTCATGAGTTAAATGTTCTCCAGTCTTTTAGGAATTATTCAAGTGTTCTAAATATCAAGAAAACCTGATGTATATTTTTGCATCCATTCAATAGTCGACAGTTTATTAGTTTTTTTTTCGATGAAGCGTCATAAAAAATGAGTTTTTGTTGAAAATTGAGATTTTTCGACATCTTCAACGCTCGAATGAACTGAAAATATATGCCTTTTCTGTGTTTTACCCCAATTGGTATATTTTAAGAATAAATAAATATCTCCACTCCATAACTTTCTCGTATGTTTGAAAGTGGTTGACAATGTTACGTGGTGTATTTCATCAGTTCGGACTTCCATTGTCTAATATAATATGAATTGATTTGAAATCCCTGAAATAAACTGTAAAAAATTAAAAAAATCAGCTGAAAAATAACAGTTATATCAATCAAAAAGACAGCCCTATCAGGCTAGCATGGCGAACTCCGCAAAATTGTAAAAAAAAACATCAATTTGTAGCTAAATAGTTGCTACTTTGTGGTCAAAATAACGATTTTGTTGCTCGTGCCGATCTCAAGAAATCGCAAATAATGCTACCGTGATATGAAGGTAGCAAGGTAACTCTATAAATTATATACTTTTCTTTTGATCCTTTCAGAAGATTTAAGTTTCTATTCACTTGCTAAACCTTG
>WOGO01003330.1:0-14493 GCA_015342085.1 Leptinotarsa defecta | reverse complement strand
ATCACGGATTTCACGGGTTCAAATCATAGGGCAATTATTTCTTCTTACTGTTAGCAACAATGTATTGTCATTCGTATCAGTACCAAAATTGGGTGTTTGTACAATCATGAGGTTTCATTTGCCGAAACAAAGACATTTTTTGTACTAGCGAAATCAATAAATATTTCCACATGAGTCGCTCACTTTCAACTTTGTGAATAAAGGTGATATGAACAAGAGAATGTTATTATAAATCGAAATGCAAGATAAAATATAGGGTGTTCTATTTAAAAAATGATCATTTCATGAAATATTGTGAAAACACGACTGTCATTTTTTTTTTGTTTTCGGCAAAGAGAAGGCCATAGATAATGCTACTAGTCTGCCCATTCAACCGTATTCGTAACATCAATAATAACGGAGTTGGCACTGGTGCTGACTTAATTTGAAATAAATCTATTTGAAGAATGTATAGTTTCAGATAGTTCATGTCATCATCAGTTTTTAATTTTCTGAATTCACTCCCATTTTGTATCAATGCCAACATTATCTACTGATAAGACCACCAACATAAAATGTACCCATTCACAACCTTAGAAACTTAAAAGAAAAGAACATGATTGATGTAGGAAATAACTATTTTATATCCTCTCTTTTGTTTCAGATTTATCCTATCAATACAGTCCTGCACAGATGTGAAAATACTGGTTGCTGCGGGAAGTTCAACGAAAGATGCAAAGCTATGAATGATGATGATGTTGATTTGACTTTTATGAGTGTTCGTAGTAGTTCAGTTGAGTTCTACCACATATCTGCCACAAATCACACGTTATGCGGGTGTCAAAAAATTAGCGAAAACGATATTAAATAATTATAGACTGTTATTAATTATGTGATAATGCTCAAAATGTGATATTATTGATTAATTATTTATTTATATTTTATACTCTAGACTGTGTTTGTAAGTGAGGTAGAAATAAATGTGAAAATATTTGTCTTGGAATCTTCATTCATGATTATGCAGACATGGGAACTGAGGGTCGAAATTTAGGACCTTTGCTATTCTTGATATACTTTGCCGAAATTGTTGCAAACGCATCGAGACATCACGTCAGTTCTAATTACTGATGCTAGTGCAATTCTTTAAGGAATGCCTCCAAAGGGCTTATAAAATAATAACGAACAAAGTTGTCTGATTGTCTAGTCCAATCCTCCTGGGGGTTGATCAATGATTTCTATTAAATTCTAATAATTCTTATTTCTTACTGAAAGGAATGAATAGTTTTTTCGCGTACATTCATGGATGTGTCCAGATCTTGGTCCATGAAGGTCTTGCTCCATGAAGATCATCCACTTAAAGGGAAGTGAATAAGAAACACAAACATCCGTTTTACAGAAGATATGTCACTTAATAAGATAAAAAAATTAAAATTGAAATTGAAATTGATATCTGCATATACATACGCATATGCATATATCTGCATATACACATTCGTCAACTTACATATGCATATACATACAGTAGAATGGAATAACGGGGTCTCTCAGTCAAAAAAAAATCTACTGTACATTTCTCCAGTCGCTAAGATTCTCAACTTCATATACATACATATACATATGCCGTAGTCATATATCAATATTTAAAATAAGATGAAATCACCAATTATAATACTGAAACTGAAGCATTAAACAATAAGTAAAACATTATAAGCGACAAAAATCTTATTCTTCTGTAAAAGTATCCTCTAAATATTCCTTATGACTGTCGTAACATTTGTCCAGTAATAAGTTTTCAACTTTCTTACTGAACATAGTTCCAGAATTCAAATTGATAGAAAGTGGCAGTGTGTTATAAAAACTGATGGAGTTATAATAGAATTTTTTTGAAATAGTCAATCTTATGCAAAGGAACCCTCGGAACAGTAGCATGGCGAGTATCCCGACCGTGAATGCTCAAGTTTGTTATGTACAAGTCAAGGTTACTATTCATATTGTTATGTTATGTTCCTCATTCATATGTTCCTCATTTCTTTATATTCATTCCAATCTGCTATAACTTTGATTTTCTGGAATTCAGAGGATGCTTTGCGTTTCATCATTATCTTGATGGTATCACTTATCCAGGGAACCTTTGGTTCACTGATCGTACTTTCTTCAACGGCGCATGTACTTTGAATAGTAACAGAAGATAGTCATCGAAAGCATTAAGAATTTCTTCTACGTTATCTAAAATATTATGCCACGGCATATTCAAAATATATTCACGAAAGTTTTCTTAATCAAAATTTTATGATCTCTGTAAGTACAAAATAGTTGTTTTGGTTTAGGGCTCTCATACATCCATTCAGAGTACAGTAATCTCATCGCAATAATCTATGAAACTATCAACAATCAACCCAGGATCGCTAATTGCTATGATGTCAATTGTTCACCCTGGTTGGCGAACTAACTGTTCATCACAGTGACAATGGAGGCATGAAAAAAATCGAAGAAATCAGACTGTAGTATTGAATAAATTGATATCGATATACTCTGCCAGTATGATTTTATCCACGCATGGTATTGCTAACGAAATAGCACCATTGAGAGCCTCAATGCAATAAGCTATCCTTGTATTAGGTGGACGATGATTCCCCTACCTGGAATCGCTAATTTCAGAACCTTTCGATGATTGATCCAGGACGGTAGTAGTTTTACTAATTGGTATTATCGAAATGATGATATTTGATTAATCTTGCCTTGATCTTGCCTTGTTATATGGTGGCTACCAATATTCATCAGGTTCGAAGCTGTGTGCAGCTATGTTTCTTTGACTACGATAATCTCAAAATTGTGTTTGAGAATTGTGTATACAGTGCATTTCTTTAATGCCCCCCTTTTATTTTTTGAACGGGTCAACTCAAGAAATTGAAATTTGGGATAATGAAATTAATGCATGAATACCTTATAGTCTAATCAACAAGTTCAAAAACATGAAAAATAGAGATAAAGGTCCTGAAAATATGAGCGATAGCTCATTCGATTCGGAGTCACCTCTAGAAAACTGTTTCTGAAGGATTTTGGTGCAGGTAAAAAATTGCAATTGTTATTAACAAAATAAGATTTAAAAAAACGGTATTGAGTTTTTCGTTAATAACTCAAAAAATATTAATATTTTAGCAATTTTGAGAAAAGCTCGTTAAAGAAGAGGAAATTTCCGATAAAAAAGTCCTAACTCCCGAAACTCTATCTCCATTATTTATAATTTTAATTTGAAAATAGGGTTCCGCGCGGCTGTTACGGCATGCGCGCGCTGCCGTTAAAAATATATTTTTATAACATAAAATGTCATTTTAAAAATTAGAAAAAAATCTAGTACCTATCTTCTTAACACTTAAATGAATCAATTCCCGTAGAAAAAAGTTTTATCACCATTTTTCAAAAAGTTATTCAATTGTTAACTAAAAATATTGATATTTTTTTAGTTATTAACGAAAAACTAAATACCATTTTTTATCTTATTATGTTAATAACAATTGCAATTTTTCAACTGCACCAAAATCCTTCAAAAACATTTTTCTAGAGGTGATTCCGAATCGAAGGAGCTATCACTCATATTTTTAGGACCTTTATCTCTATTTTTCATGTTTTTGAACTTGTTGATCAGACTATTATTTTGAAGTGAAATTGTCAGATGAAGCTTTCAAGATGACAACTGAGCACCATCTGAGAAAAATGGGGGGGGTCTTTTGACACATCTTTTTTGAAGCTCCAGTCAGTTCAGAAGTTGCTCGAAATGGTTGCCTTGAACTTCTTGATATATGAACAGCCTATCAGATATTTCACGATAAATATTTTCGAACAGAGTAACGTCAATATCTCTACAAATATTCATTATTCTCTGTAGTATATCCAATATTGAAGCAGGTTCAGTTTCGTACAC
Organism: Leptinotarsa defecta; assembly: GCA_015342085.1. Lineage (NCBI taxonomy): Eukaryota > Metazoa > Arthropoda > Insecta > Coleoptera > Chrysomelidae > Leptinotarsa > Leptinotarsa defecta. Next base: position 10,592 of record WOGO01003330.1, on the reverse strand, counting down.
CTCCTGCTACAAATAGCTCCATAAAATAGTCCAAAGGTGTCAAATCTAGCGAGCGTGCTGACCATTCTGTAGGACCTCGACTGCCAATCCAATAACCGGAAAAAGTAGTATCCAAATAGTTTCTTACTTATCTGGAATAATGTGGTGGTGCTCCATCTTGTTGGAATACAATATCCATATCGAATTCATTAGGATTCGCTTCACCGATTTCAGTGATGAGAGGATCAATAGAAGTTCCAGCATATTCAATTACAGTTTCCTTCTTAAATTTTTATCAATAAATAGAGGTCCTACAATATGTTTTCTCAATATTTCTGCCCAAACGTTAATTTTTTCTGGATATTGGGTATGTGTTTCCCGAAAAACGTGAAGGTTGGTGTCACTCCAATAACGGCAATTTTGTCTGTGAACATTGCCGTTTGGAAAAAATGTACATTCGTCACTAAAACAAATATTGTGGTAGGATGCCTTGCAATAGTTTTCGTCAAGATTTCGCAGAATTCTGTTCTTCGATCAAGATCATCAGATTTGTTTACTGCCAGTCTTCAAGCATAGCCCACTGACTAATAAGAAAGCCTGAACAGTCTACATATTCCGTCGCGAATGTTCTGAAGAGGAATAAGTATCACTGACTAATAAGAAAGTTTTTCTTCCTCATTCAGAGGAATCAGGCAAATTACGGATATGCATTTGGTTAGTACCTCGTGGAGTAAAATTTTGTTGTTCGCTCCAACTTAGGAAGAGGAATAAAATACTCTGAAAGAATTCCGATTTCCAATGAGCGTTGGATTTTGCTGACACGATGGAACGTCAGTTTCAGCTTAACGTTGACGACAATGACAACATCGATCGCGATATTCTGCTGGAAGATCGGTTTCACCGCATCCTCGGAGAGGATGACGTCCAGCTTCTGTGGAAGAATCAAAAGGCTGTATGAGGTTTTCAAAGGCCAAGAAAGCTCCGAGGGTCGACTCAATAACAAATAAGTTATTGAAGAGGCTCCCGGAAAACTGCGTCGAGAGCCTCCTGTTTATTATAAACAGTTCGCTGGCCCCTCAGATACTTCCCCAGAAGGTGGAAGCATGCGATCGTCGTTATGCTCCCAAAACAGGGGCAAAGCCGGCTTTTCCGCAGAATCATCGCGAACAATTAGGCTTCAGGTGAGAGCATTCCACTGAGTTACAGGCCCTGTGACTGGTCGAAAACACCATCTCGGAGTTAAACTGTAACAAAAAAGTTCACCTGGTCTTATTAGACATTTCGAAGGCCTTCGACCGTGTTTGGCACGAAGGCCTTCTACACAAACTAATTACGTAATTCTTAAGAGAACTCAAAATAATATTCATTTCTCACCAAAGCTGGTGAGTTTTTTATTCACACAGCAAATTGAATTCTCCTTTGGAAAATTTGTTAATTCATTTTTTTTTCATTTAATAATGTCAGAAGAATTAAGAAAACTAGTAGCCCGCAGGGGTCAAATAAAATCACAATTAACAAGATTTATAGGGTTCATTGAGGATACAGCAAATCATTGTAAATTAACAGAAATTGCAACTCGTTTGCAGCGCATTGAATCCTTTTACGACGAATTCGATAATATCCAATCTCAAATTGAAATATTGGATGATGATTCGTCACAGCATGATGAAAGAAATCTATTCGAAAACAAATATTTTCTTATTGTTTCGAAAGCAAGAGATCTTTTATGTAAACCTACCCCAGGTGCATCGTCTTTTCATCAAGTCAATGAACCAAATATTAATTGTAATGTAAAACTACCGCAGTTGTCATTGCCTGAATTTAGTGGAACATATGATAAATGGTCTAATTTTGCAGACACCTTTACATCACTTATTCATAGTAATTCCAGTTTGTCCGATATCCAAAAGTTTTACTATCTTCAGTCATGTTTGAAGGGTGATGCAGCCAAGGTCATCGATTCCTTGGAGGCGAATGCAGTAAATTATCCAGTGGCGTGGAATTTGTTGAAGAACAGATTCGAGAATAAAAAAATCATAATTAGAAGTCATATTAAAAATATTTTTGAATCAAAAACCGTTATCAAGGACTCACATATTTACCTAAGAGCTTTTCATGACAATTTTCTGAAACATTAAAGAGTATTAAAAAACTTAGGTGAGCCAGTAGAATCATGGAGTACGATATTAATATATTCATTGTTGTCTAAGTTAGATGTGGGTACAAAAAAGGAATGGGAAGTCGAAACTTCAACAGAAGTTTCTCCCACAATTTTTATTGATTTTTTATCAGCTAGATGTCAATTGTTGGAATCTATTGATAATAAAAATGTCGATCTTAAATCAGGATACAAAAATGAGAAATCGTTTATACATTTTTCCACTAGCAATCATCATTGTATTTTTTGCAAGGGTAATCATCTTATTTATTATTGCAAGAAATTCTTGAAACTGTTGACTAGTGCCAGATATGAAGAAATCAGAAAACGTAAGGTATGCACCAATTGTTTCGTCCAGGTCATTACACTCAAGATTGTTTGAGTAGTTCTTGCCGATCTTGAGCTAAAAACACAACACAGTGCTTCATTTTGAGAAAGATATATCTTCTAGTAAACAGAAGCTTAGGGAGCAATCTTCTACATCTTCTAGTCAGTCTTCGACGAACTTCTCAGGCACGTTTAACGATTTACAGGTTCATGCGTCACATGACTACCCATCCACTTCAAATAACAATATTACTCCATCACAGTCAGATCCTTCTGAAGGTCCAATTGTTGCCAACAGCCACAACAGATCAAATCAGAAAATTATTGCACATTCTCATGACAATAATGTCGTTTTACTTTCTACAGCTCTACTGTATATAGCAGATGCAGAGGGCAAATATATATCATGTAGGGCCCTTCTAGACAGTGGCTCCCAGTCGAATTTTATGACCTACAGATTATTCAAAAAGTTGAATCTTATAGCACAGAGCGTCTCTGTTCCAATTTCTGGAATAAATTCTATAACTGCAATACTAAATAGAGTTACCCATGCTCGAATCAAATCAAAACTCAACAGTTATCAAACAGATCTATCATTTTTGATCATAAACAAGATAACTGATAATATTCCTCAGCGTACTTTTGATAGGAATAAAATACATATTCCTAATCATATATTTCTTGCAGATCCATTATTTTATGAATCCGCGGAAATAGACCTGTTACTAGGTTCCAGTGTATTCTTTGAACTTCTTTGCGCAGGTCAAGTTAAAGTTAACAATCAGCCTATACTGCAACAAACTAAATTAGGGTGGATCATTGGTGGTCCTCTATATGATCATTTTGGTCATTCTAATTCATTTCTTTGTAATGTATCTACAACTGAATCTGCAAAGTTACAAAGACGTGATGCAACTGGCAGATTCATAGTAAAGCCTCCATTGCGTGATAATTATAATGAACTTGAAGATTCCGTAGGAATGGCAATACAAAGATTTCAATCACTTGAACGTAAATTTGCAAAAAATAGTTCCATCAAGGAACAGTATTGTCGGTTCATGGACGAATACTCAAGTCTTGGACACATGTCTCCCATTGCATTCGAGAATAATAACAATTTAAAATACTATCTACCCCACCATTGCATTTTGAAGGAAACATCTCTTACTACGAAATTGCGCGTTGTTTTTGACGCGTCCGCTAAATCATCATCAGGTAAATCTTTGAATGATATCCTTATGATTGGACTATGATTATGAAGAACATTTTTTGAGAAGATCCACTGGTTTAACACATAATGATATTGATCAACTGGATAACAGAAAGAATATAAATTAATTTTTTTTCTGATTGATTCGGCCGTTACTTGACGAAGATCCATAGTAATTTCAAAATACACTCATGTTGTGTGTGATTATATGTTGTGATTATATGTTGTGATTATATTTTTTCAAATAAAGTTTGTGGAGATCAAATCGTGAAGTGTAGTTTTTGAAATTAAATTCATTTGTTCAGCAGGACATATTGGAATCCCTGGAAATAAAGCAGCTGATAATGCAGGCCGTCAAGCAGCAGGTACAACCGATACGATACAATTACCTCGGGAGAATAGTGAACATCGAGGTTAAATATAACTGGCAATCAGAATGGAATAGTACTAATGTGAAACTCCATGCTGTCAAACCAAAAGTAGGCAAAACGAACTCTTTATGCAAATGGCCATGACGTGAACAAGTGATCCTTACCTGCTTGAAAACAGGAAATACTCGTCTCACTTCATCATACCAATTACGGGACGATAGACCAAAAGTATGTAATATCTGCAATACAATAGAAACGGTCCGTCATATCTCAAACGAATGTCAAGTTCACGAACAAGTTAGACAGACATTTAATATGAATATTGAGTGATGTGATCCGAATCAAAAATACTTTGAATTTTATAAAACAAAGTGGCCTCTACCAAAAGATATAACTGAGAGTTGACGTTTCCAGCTGAGAAGTAGTCGGTAGCCAAGCGGTTCGGCGTGGGTGCTTTGTTCACTCACTCGAATTGACTGCCGTGTTGGTCGGTGGTTCAAGCCCTAGTCTGAACGATCGATCTTCACTTGCTATCGTCCAACCCATGTTAGGAATCACACGTTAAAGGGTAAGACCTCGTTAATCCTTAGCTCGCACAAGTTTCGACTTCTGAGGGTTGTCGTTCGTAGGGGTGCGACAGCCGGTTAATGGAAAAACAGATTTTAAACCGACAGACAGATTTGATTTCCTAAACAAGAGAAGTCTAGTGTCTCTCAACATGTCTCAGAGAATGAGTGAGGAATGCTTGAATTTTTTGAAACCAGTACATGATAATAGGTTTTAAGATTGCCTTTATAAATTTAGAAATAGGAAAATGAAATCTATGAACAATGACAAAAGTCCCATTCCAAACAACTCTTTGGTTGCTCTTTTACGTAATAATTATTATAATATATGCCGATACAATTGTACTCGGGTGTTTTACTTCAACGATTTCAAATATTGCTGACAAAGAATATTGACCACATTGAGTGTGTCTGTGATAATTGGGTTATTGAAATACAAGTCGAGATTCTGGTGTGGGAAAAGTGTACTCAATAAATTCAGAGGTTCTAACTCTACCTATCACTTTAAGGTTACCTTTTCAGAAAATATACACTTTCATGTTGAAACTTTAAAACTTCATTGCCGTAACTAGTCCACTCAGGCAGAAGGTACCTCGCAAACACTTCCAAGCATTTAGGAAATTCAGGTAAATACTCTTTCAGTAGTTCAACTAATGGAGGTTTATGAGAATGTAATGCACTAGGAATGCTAATAACCAATTTTCCATCTTGGGGTAGAGGCAAAACACGTTTTCTATAGCCAAACACAATTTTTTCATAGGGTTGCTTACCAGGGGGATCTGAAAAATCACAGACTGGCTCACCTGAGGTTGTTACTTTCAGCCAGTACCAAACACCTAAAAATTCCACATTCCACTTTGGAAAAATCTTTGTCACTAAGTGATTGAAATTTTGTTCAGAATTTGTACACCACACGACTACCAAACCATCTTTCTCCAATAGCTTTTCCACTGGGAGACTTCTCAAGTCATCGTTAAACATCATGTCGTAACCATCACCAGTGGCTTTTCTCTTTCGACGAATGTACTTGTTCCACCAAGGGGGATCCAGGAGTATGAGGTCAAAAGTTTGATGTTCCAAGTGTGCATTGATTTCTATTATATTTTTTGCATAAAATGTTGAATTTTGTGGAAAAAGATAAAGCCCTTTATTGATATCTTTAACAACAGGGGGGCCACAGTTTGATCCAAATGCATTTTGCACCATTTCTTTTCGGGTTTCATTATAAATTGTTTGAGCAGCTCTTAAAGCTGACTCATTAATTTCTTCTGAACTTTTCAGACTATTTTTGAAAATTCCTTCAGATTGGGCTATACTCATAAAATGCTTCAATTTCATTTTCACCATAGTTTGTTCCCGTATCTGACTTTCATATCTACTCTCAGGTTCATTGTTTGGTCCACTACTTGAATCTTTCAGCTTTTTTTGTTTATATTGATGAAATATATGGAATAAGTTTGGATTTATACATTTATGAAGAGAATTGTAGACAGAATTAACAAATTTCTCATGGGAAATGTAAATTGCGAACTCATTTTCATAAATTCTACTCATTTCTTACAATTTTATCTCCGGTGATAAAAAATGTATACACAAAAGTATTTGTCAGAAATTGTAAGTTTTCATTAATTCTCACACAAGCGCAGTATGCAGCATTTCGCATTACGAGATTAGTTCGCGTCGTCTTTTCTTCTTATTTTTCCATTAATAGCTTTAGCTGCCAGGGCTATCCAGCCAGGAGTTCCAGGATCATGTTGCTACTATAGGTGCAGCCCACACCGAAGTGGATCTGAGTTGGACCCAAACCCCACCTGGTTTTGCGCTAAAACAAAGTTGGACCGTAATTTGAAGTCAGTTAACAAGCAATGTCCGTCTGCACTAGAGTGTAAGCACTAATGTGAGGTGATGCACTACTGTTACGTGTATGGACACTACGATCATGATTGGCGAAGCACCGCCTGCGCACAAGTATTAGGTCTATCTTGATCACTACAGCTTTATATTGGATGCAATCAGGAATTTGGATATGGTTTGTATGTTAGTTGGTGGTATATGTTTGGAAAAGATATCGTGGAAGGTAAGAGGCTGAATTGTTGAAGGAGGGATGCTAAGAGAGGCATGAAGTATTTGTATATTATGAGAATTATTAGGGCAGCGGCCGTCATCAACTATCTTAATTTTGTGGAGATGCGCTTTATTGAGGGAATGAGTGCTCCTAATTCTACACATATTGACGATTTCTTTACGAGAACAAGTAGCAAGATCTTTGAACCATGGAGTTTTGTAAGGTTGTGGTTCGGAGGAAAAGTAAAATTTTCATGAGAGAGGTTAAAAGTAACACATCTATTATCGAACTGACTACCTCGTCGAATCCGTCGTTACTGGCGTAGCATATTACATTGAATTACACGGAAGAAAAAATACTTCCTGAACTACTTTTACATGAACATTGAATTATACACAAAACAGTTGTTCCTATTCAATTTGTATTCTAAACACAATATTAACGTTTCGAAGATCAAAACGCCTCCGTCTTCATAAATGGACAAAAAATTCAAATATCTAGGCAGTCATTCCTTTGTTGATTATATATTTCTCAACATCTTCAATAGATGTCACAGGAGTTGAGAAATACATGATCAGCATATATATTTGAATTTTTAGTCCATTTCTGAAGATGGAGGCAGATTTTGACCCCCGAAACGTTAAGATTATGGAAGGTGAAAATATTCAAAAAAGGTCGATAAAAAATTGATTTTTCTCCACAAAATATAACTTTCGTTGAGTATCTGCACTTTGTATTCATAACATATAAGTTTGTGAGTTTTCTTATTTCTGCAGGCAAGGTCCCAAGAGTATGAAATAAAAATAAAATTAAAAGTTGTCAATAATCTTATTCCAGATCTGTCATTTCCGCCAACGGTTATTTGTTCTATCCTCGGAGTATTTTTGTTACTCTGAGGTTCTATCCCTCTGCTGAATCATAACACATCGAACAGAGATAGGGAATATTATTTTTGTCTAGATTATTCGACAACACGACTGATGTCTATGTCAGACTTTTTGTGCAGTGCAGTATAGAAATCTTTGATAATTGGCATTTTATGTTTTTATATCATAATAGATGGTGTTGGTAAACAAACTGATGACTGTCAAAGTTTGAAAGCGAAAATCAATGAAAATATTGTTTAAATTATTGAACTAATCAATCATCGCTAACGTGTTCTCCAGTTCCACTGAAGGTCGAAGATATTAGATCTTTTCCTTATCTTCATTAACAGATTCATTATTATGATTAGGATGAGAATTTTCAATTGAAATATGTTCAAGAGACTGAAGATTCCTCTTATTCTTCACCGTTATTCCCTTAGATATCTCGATGGGGATTAATCACATCTTCACTTGGTAATAAAGTGTATCCTTCTAATTCAAATCCATGTGGATGATATTTTTGCTGTCATTTCCAGGTATCAACAAAAAATTGGCACATATGATAAACAAAAGTGGGAAACCAGAATAGAGCAAAGGGAGCAGCTGAAATATGGTCTGAATCACATTAAAACTAGAAGTGCTAAGCCTAATAATGATCTGATTGATCTTGATTTGGTGAGGGGTAAGTAGGCATCTTTCTATTTTTAGTTAGCTGGTGTATAGGAAGTTTCTATTAGTAAATATCGTTCTATTATTTATTTATTTAAAAGCAGATGGAGAATCCTATCAAATTGATTGTGGAAGTATGATTATTTATTAAAGTAAATAGTAAAAACAAGAAATAATTGATAACACACTAGTGGTGTCGTAAATGAGAATATTTTTGGTTTGAAGGAGACATTCTCGATACTAATGAATTGGTCTCAGTTCTTAATTTTTCTTTGAAATCCAATGGCATCGTGCTAAATAATTAATATACTACAACTCTGTGAATATGCAATGTAAAGGCAAGTGGGATGTGATATTCCATGTAGTTGCTCTTCTATAGAATCTACAAAAAACAAGCAGTAACAAAATTTACAAAATATATGTAGGAATTAGATATTTGTGCTAAAAATGATATGGAGACTTTTTCTATATTCTATATTCTAAAAGATACTGCCAAAATGATAATAAATAGGACTTGACATATTTTCTAAGTGAATTGTTGGATTCAGTAGGTTTAACGAGTATATGGCTGTGGGGAAAATTATAAATATGGGTGGTAGTTGTAATTGGGTAAAGCGTAGAGCAGAAATCAGGCGATTTTGTTGACCCATCATGGACATCCGAACCTCTAGTCAATTTATTTAACAAATACCAAAAAATCACAAATTTGTTGATTTTATAGATTGCCATTGATAGATGAAGTTGAGATAATCCATTCTGGCTTCTGTATATGTTTATTACATGTCAGTATATTTTGTTAGTGTAAAATAACAGAATGTCACTCCATAATTGTTATCCCACTTTTCAATGAAAAATAAAAACAATTTTTGGTTGCCTAAATTTATTTGGTAATATTGAAAATGAACACTTTTACTTCAGTATGTTAGGAAATGAAACGAACAATTTTACTATGATATGCTCTCCTCTCCTCCACATATTTAATTTAATCATCAAATTAAATATTTATCCTGGTGTATGGAAAACTTCAATTACGACGCCTATATATAAATCTGGAAATAAAATGGATAATAAAAATTATAGAGGTATATCAATTATGTCCTCACCAGCATTCGAACATATAATTTTTAAGAAACTCAGTGAATACATCAACAAATATATAGTAATAATAATTCTTCAAAGTTTTGGATAATAAAACTCAATTAGATCTGTTTAAAAAAATCTGTTTGAAATCTGTTTTTCCGCTAACCAGCTTTTACTGATTTTGTTAAAGCTTTTGATCAGGTTCATCATGATATTCTGATGGAAAAGCTTAGTAAATATGGAATTTCAAGAAACTTTTTAGAACCAAAAAAAATTATCTTCAAAATCGGTCTTTCATTGTCAAACATAAATTTCAGATAAATTTCCAGCTAGGTCAGATGTACCACAAGGATCAAATCTAGGTCCACTTCCATTCATAATTTTCATTAATGATTTACCATCAACTCTGAAATATTCGGACTGTCTTCTTTTTGCTGATGCTTTGAAACTCTTCAAATCAGTCTGAGACTGTACATATATGCAAAAGGATATAAATAACATCTTAGATTGGAGTTTTCTAATCTTAATAAATGTTCATTAATCTCAATAACTCGCATAAAGGAGCCAATCATATTTAGTTATGAGATTGATGGTGTAGTTTTTGAAAGAAAAACTGATACCAAATTTCTTGGATTGAGATAAAATACACAATTTTCATTTGTTGATCATGTACGAGATATTATGAAATCTGATAGGCGGATGTTGGGTTTTGTAATCAAACTTTTTTTATGAGTATTCTAAGGGTTATATGAACTTTCATTTTTTTATCCATGTAATTAGGCTATGATGGCTTGTTTGGAAAAAAACATGTTCAATTGGATTTAAATCCGGAAAGTGTGCAGGCCGAACACGGTAAATTTTCGTTATGTGGACACCCGGCGATTTTGAAAAAATTTTTGATTGTCCTTACGTATTTTGATGCGTAGATTACGAATCCGAAAGAAAAAAGCAGCGCTCTCCCTTATTTAAAAAGTTACGGCCCTACAAAGTTCAGAAAAGGGCAACTTTTCAGCCTTCTTTTTCACTAAATAATATTCACTAGGTCACTTTTACACCTTATTCCTCCTTCTTTAACACTTTTCACTTCAATAATCAACTTTTTTCTTATAAAAGTGTTAAAAAATGTACTGAGCTGCTTTTTGGTTACATATCACTGTATTTTACATTTTTAAGATTAATGACATGGTTGGTACGACTGATGCAGTCCATATTCCTGAAGTAATTCAAATGTTTTTTACCTTCATTCTTTAGATCGTAAATTGGTTTTTGGTGGTGTATTACGAATTTGAAATAGTAGGCGA
>WOGO01003329.1:0-14494 GCA_015342085.1 Leptinotarsa defecta | reverse complement strand
ATGTTTTATACTTTGTTGAAATCTGCTCATCATGGAGCATCTGATAATGCGAAACAATATAGGGTGATCCATTAAAAAAAATGGTGATATACTCTGGAGGTGCGATAGGGGAAGTAACATCAAATATAAATATGTCAAAATATGTCCCCCTGTATACTATTTTTGAAGTGTTTTTTTATTTTTCCTGAAATTCATTGTACCAGAAGTTATTCAGGGTGGCTCATTTTAAATGGAATGCACTGTATAATTCAGTTCAGTATACGTTCATACAGAGTTGAAAACTGGGACTTACCACCCAAAAAAAATGTATTATAGAAACATCATTATGATACTCTTCATTATTTTCAAATAAAAAATCAGCCGTTTTTTTATATTCACAAATAAATGTTTACCGGAAAGTAACATTCAAATAAATGTATGATAACTGATATGTCTACAGCACTTCATTAGTAGTCTCATCGCTCTCAATAATTTCTACCGCAGAAGTAGACGAAACGTCAGCCATAAATATAGCTTTGGCGCAGTTATCTCCTGCCATAAGAGTTCAAAGTGTCCAATTGATTACTTAACATTTATTTAAAACAGTTTTTGAACGCATAGTTCTAATGTATATGTATGATAGTTCTAAATTATATTTACGAAAAGAAGGTCCTAATCAGGTACTTTTTCAGATTACAATGTTTGATAAAAACGCAGTACTTTTTCAAGAGAAACTTATTTAATAAAATCTATGGATCTCTTCGACTTTGCTCTATTCCAACTCCTATTCATTGCTTCCATTTGAATAATTTGTTTGTGAAGTAAAGAATAATAACTAACAACACTTACGGAGTAGTACCGTCTGTGCATTTAAAAGTATGCTAAATCATTTTTCGTTACAAAATACTCCTTTATTCTCAACACACAATCCTTATTGAATCTGTTTTCTCCTAGAAACAACCTTTTTATCCCATGAAAACTTTCAATAGTTTTGTTAGTGAAACAAATAAAATCATTTGTATTCATATACAAAGTAAATAGAAAATCTAACCTTCCAAATACTTTTTCTGACAATTCCAAAATGTGATTGTTGCTCAGACTTATTGTTCCGAAATTTCTCAGATTCTGAAAGGCGTTTGGATGAATGTGTTTAATATTGTTATTGTCAAAGTTTATGCATCCCAAAAGTTTGGAGGACATTATTGTAAAAATCGACTCCACCATATTCTTCGTAGTATTTTCAGGTAGTTCAGTTAAATTGTTATGCTTGAATGAAATTTCGTATAAAACACGAGCATTTTCGAACCAGTTAGGGTCAAAACTTTTCATGTTATTATAGTCCAACGCAATAGCTTCTAACAAGGTCATATTTCCAAAAGATCCTGCTTCAATTGTCTCAATATTATTGTCACTTAGCACCAAACTTCTTATATTTGTATCACTAAAAACACCTTTGATGATACGCTTCATATTGTTCAACTGAATTGTCACTTGTTCAAGGTTACTGCTGGTAAAGTATCCTGGTTCGATGTATTCCAGTTGAATTCTGTAGAAAATCACCTCCATCACGTTTTCTGGAAGATAATATTTACAAATTTCTGGAATACGTTCATCTCTCAGTTTTAAGTACTTGACTGTTCCTTCTGTCGGTGTATAACTACTCCACGGGTGGTACTGAAAATTTTCCTTTGTTCCGAGATGAACCATAGCATTCTTCATGTAGTTTGGATCACAAATTTTTGCATCAGTGGCAAAAAAATTTGAGAATGAGAAGGAAAACAGACCAGTTATAATGATAGACAACATCTCAGTACATATGTTCACACTGACTAATTTTATTTACAAATTGTGTGATGTGCCTCGATAACCTATGACCTCCATGGTTACTGGATAAATCATGTTTTATCAAAATAATGTAGTATTACAAAGCCGACATTTCACTACTCACATAATCAGAAGGCATGTTCAATTGTGCTATTTTAGTTTAATCAAATGTGGATTTCTATAATTCAATCAGTTATTCAAGTGATACGCTTTATTACCAGAAAAAATGTTTTACCTTCACATTTTCAGAAACGTTTAGACGCAATACTTTGCAATCTTACATTGAGTGTTCTGTGTCATTCTGTGCATGATTTTGGATCATATTACCTAAAAAATCGTGTTCGGAAATTAAAATAAATCCAGTAACAAACATTTTTATATAGAACGATTTTATTGAAGAATGTACTGAAAACTAAAAAATAATTCGGATGGTCCTAGGTAGCAGTCATCACACCACTGCTCAGCAATCTACGATATTGATCACATGAAAAAATCGTTGGGCGTAGCGTAACCTGAGTAAATGTGTGAATACTACACACAAAGATTTCATTATTTTTTCATCTTATCAATAACGTAGATTGCTGAGAAGAGTTGCGTGTGTAACGACTACTACCTAGGACCCTCCGAATTATTTTTTAGTTTTCAGTAAATTCTCTAACAAAACCATTTAACATGGATTTTTTTTAATTGTATTTTCAAGTTTTCGGTTTCTGATTTTCATACAACCTAACGCCACACAATTCTTGACACGATACGAATTCTTGACTTGGGTGGGACATCCATGCTTCTATCCCGATTCTGAGTTGACGAAGTACTTTGTATAGATTATATTGAATTTGCATCTTTTTCATAGTGTACTAAGATTGAACTAGTTAAGCCCTGTCATTTGATACCCATACTGAGGTAGTTGTGAAAAAATATGTAATCCGCCATTTTGTAGCTACGGCCATTTTGCATTCACAATGCTATAGAATTTACTGAATTGTGTAGTCATCAAAACTGAATGTGTGTACCAAAACAAATAAATAATTAAATAATCACACACTGTTCTTAAGATGCGTTACTATCTCCCCTTCTGTGGTCGCTCATGATAAATAGTCTGCTTGTTGCCCTTGACAGAAGAGAAGTAGATCTGCAAGCTTATACAGCTGACTTTGTCATCTTGGTAAGGCCCGAAGCTGACTTTGTCATCTTGATAAGGTCCGAAGCTGACTTTGTCATATTGGTAAGGTCCACTTCGGAAAGGGTAGGTTGTAATATACTCCAAAGCACGATGGACGTTGCTCACAGTTGGTACCAAAGGGAGCAGATGTCTGTCAACCCCAGCAAAACTCTGATAATCCCTTCTACCAGAAAGAGAAAATCAGACGAGTTATTGCAACATTTCCTCAATGGTGAGGTCATTTCATTTGGAACGGAGGTTAAATATTTTGTCTTCGACCAAAAACTCACCTGAAACGCTCACTTGGAAAAAGTTTTACATGAAGCCAGACTGTCCCCATGGATTTGTCGAAAAATTTATGGTAAAACTTTCGATTCAGGTTCCAAACATTTCCATTCGATTTATGTGATGATTGTCAGATCAATGATCACTTATGGAGCAACTACCTGGTGGCCGAAGGCTTTACATAAAACGGCTCAGGCGAAGTTCTCTGGCTTACAGAGGCTGGCTTGTCTGGCCATGTGTGGTACTATCAGTACCACACCACTGACGGTAGTCCACATTTTTCTGGAGAGAGAGGCTGGATGGACAGCATATAGACTTGTGCACATCGCAAATTGTACAAATCAATCTAACGCAGAGTACAATAGACTACTGATTGACACTGTGAGTCACAGCATTCTGGGAATGACCTCTGACATTATGCATCCAACTGTGAACTACGACCTGCTTTATACAGTTCTTTTCCCGAGTGAAGAATACTGGATTCTACGGAAGACGGAAATATTAAAAGCAGATAGTTGTTGGTTCACAGATGGATCAAAAACACCTTCAGATTCTGTTGCAGGTGTTTTCAGTCGCAGACCCAGGACAGAGACATCAACTTGCCTAGGGTCCTATGCGACTGTATTTCAAGCGGAAATCTATGCTATTGAATTGTGTGCGGAGAAGATTGGCAAAATCGAACCTCATACACAAGTCAATAAAAATATCTTCGAACAGTCAAGCGGTGTTGGAAGCTCTTGGCTCCTACCCAACAACATTTAATTGATATCAAATTATCAAAAACGACTCTCCTCAATGGGAAGACTGAATAAATTGTCTCTGGTCTGGGTTCCTAGTCATACTGCGTTCATGATGCGTACCTAACACACACTTCAACTTTATTGTTGCCTGTAACTCCTTAATGTTCTAGTACATAGACTCAATCTACACTTGTCTGCCCGTTTCTTTACTTTTTCATAGAATTATCACCTTTAATTATTGTGCTGATTATAATCCTCATGGTGTATGCTTCTATGATCTGATAAGTAATACGTTTCCTGTTGATTCCAGTGCTAAACTGATTGGTCTGAATGCCATCACCAAATCAATGCATTCTGATCTCAACGGTCTTAATAATTGAAATAAGATTGTAGCCATCTTCTCCAAATCAATATTTTTCTTCATCATACTTACTGGACCCCTTTGGCGTTCATGTCCAGAACACCAGTTTATATTTGTGATTTCTGACCCGGCGAAAAGCACTAGTAAAATCCTTGTTATTTTATTATTTCTGAGTGTACACTATCAGTTCAATCTCTATATCATACAATTGATATAGATGGCATCGTTATTTTGAAAATATGTTATGAAATATTTTTGAAGTCAAAACAACATGAAACCAAAAAGATAGTAGCTTCGTCTATGCTGAAAGACACCGTCTCTCAGAAAATGAGAGTAGTAAATGCTCACTATTTACATAGCCGAGGTAATATGAACGAACAAAACCTGCTCCTTACCCAACTTTTGAGCAATTAGTCAAGTCCGATTGTATCGAAGAGTGGTACACTTTTTTGAATTCAATAAAAGAATTGCAGCGGAAAAATAATTTATAGAATCCTACCACAAATACAAAGACCCACGTATGGCCCAAGGATGAATTCAAAGGTCTAAGCTGATTTTTCACGGTTCAAACACCAAGAAGCACTAGAGGTCTGCCCTATAGAGGAGGAGCAAAAGCGAAGTAGACACTGAAGTAGGCAAATAATTGCCGTCCATTTCTCTCATGTCCTCATTAGAGTCAGCTCAAAACTAAGTACAAGCTCGTCAAAATGACCTTCGTTGTCCGAAAGTTTCTAGGAAGTGGTGGAAATCAATGTAGCAACAACATTTATGCCTTCTTTTGATTATCAATCGAAAGACTTGATGGAGTAGCTTTACTTTAAATATACAGGCTGTTCATCAAACATGCGGCATGCAAGGGACTATTCCTTGGACTATTTTATAAATATTTTGTTTTTTGATGATTTTTGATAAGGCGCTTTGTTTCGAAGATACGAGGCGAGAAATAATTTAAAACTATCAACGTAGCCGAAATAAAAGTATAGCGTACTACACTGGACCTAGTAATAAAAAAATCTAACAATTCCGTTGGTACCTATCAGCAACATTCCGATAACTACAAACGGATGTACTATTCGTTACAAGAAATGCAATGTGGTTTATGCCACGATGGTACCAGCGCATTTCAGCATATTGGCTCGATCACCAGACTTAAACCCCCTGGATTATTTCCTATAGGGCCACCTGAAGTCATTAGATTACACTACTCCAGGGGAAGATATGAGAAACCGGATAATTGCTAGGTGTAACGTAATCAGAAACGATCCTAGTGTTTTCGAAAGAGTTCGGGAGTCAATGAGGAGAAGATTGGATTCTTGCATCCGAGCGGGGGAAAGTCATTTTCAAAAGTTCTTGCAATACATGTAATTTTTGCCGCATATCTAACAGAAATGTTCTTCACTTTCTGTTTCAATTTCCCCTGTTTAGAAACAATATATCGTTATAATTTCGGCCGGTAATTATTCAAATCTATTATAAGTTCTATTATATGTTCGAAAATGAATTTTTCTATCAGTTTATTTACATTATAACGTTTATTTGCCGTTTCGGAGGAAGAGAAAGCAAACAGTTTGCAAGTCGTAATCTCACAACGAAACACTATGTAAAATGGTTCATTTATGATTACGAGTATGTCTTGCAAAACATCTTACAACCAAGTAATCAATAATGTTCAATGCGGGTAAGGAAAGATTTTCCAAGTCAATAACAAAATATTTGCTTCAAGTTCAATCATAACGGAAATAACCAACAACCTTACTCTTCGTCACAATTAATGAAATGATAAGCCGTATTGCCGTTTTACCAACCAAGTTGGCGTCTTCAGGACGTCTTCTTTTCCTGAAGATGCCAACTTGGTTGATGAAACGGGCTATTAAATCAACCTTTTGCATAGTAATGAATATTACTGGAATTTTATCCCAACACCGAATCATTATTTCATCACCTCGACACGTGTTTCAATCACCAAGAAACATCTTGAAGAGGTAGATTAAACTAAATATACATACAATGTTAACCTTATTCATACCATAGATACCTCTGCTAGGTACCCACGTCTTAATTGACTTGCAGTACTTACATTTAATTTCGTAAATTCCAGATTCTCGAGAATTCAGAAAAGTCTGGAATTAACGAAATTGAATATAAGGACTGCGATGCAAAATATTATGGACAGACTGAAAGATCTATCAAAATAAGATATAAGGAACACTCAGCACACCTAAAATATGGAAGACCAGAAAAATCAGTACTCGCTTATCACATTTTGCAATCAAAGCATTCCATAGACTGTAGTCCATCAAGAGTAGTAGACAAGTTAACAACAGTCATCAAGATGCCTATGAGAGTGTAGAAATAAGTAAACATTATGATATTATGAATAACGATAGTGGACTCAATAGTATACTATGTAGCCTGTTGAAATAATATTTTAATTATTAGATTCATTTGACTATTACATAAGGCCACATTGTGAAATTAATTCAAAACAAATAGTATATAAGGCAACATTGTGAAATTAATTTAAGACGCAGGTACGTAGCAGAGGTATCTATGGTATAAATAAGGATAACACTGTGTGCATATTTAGTTTAATCTTCCTCTTGGAGATGATCACTTGGTGATCGAAACACGTGTGGAAATGTTGAAATAATGGTTTGATGTCGGGATAAAACTCTAGTAATACTTCTTATAAAACTGATTCAGCTACTTGGGTTAATTCAGAAATAGTCTTTGAGACAGGCTGATTTTGCCAATGCTTTTCCTGACTATTTCAATATCTTACCTGGAATGTGGAACCAGTGGAAGACCCACCCGAAGGTCCTGAAGGAACCGGATGTGGATGTGATGCAGAAGTCGATCCGTAATTGAGTTGTTGCGACGTGGCGAGAATTTTTTTGTGAGCTGACGCGTGAGCTCTGTATGCGGATACACTGAGCTTCATGTTATTTTCATTATTATTTACATTTTTTTGGCACTTCGCACTCACATTGAAGCACTACCGCACAAATTTTCTCTTTGACCGGTAGTCCAGTTCTTATTTGAAGCGAATTCACCTGAAACAAATTATTTAGTTATACCTTGTCTAACTCAGAGCGACCTCAGTAATCATACAAACATACAGTGAAAGAATATATGTTTTTCAAGATACAGACGATAAGATGTCACTCTTAGAAGAACAATAATGAACCTTACCGCTCTGTTTTCAGCTAGTAATATTTCGGGGACGAAGAATATATTTTTAAACTCGGTATTGACCTGAGCAGAATCTGAATTCAGTTCTGATTTATATAATAAAACAAATTTGTTATAGGTTCAACTTTGAAATAATTGAATAATCCAATAAAGTTTTTAATCGGAATTGTACTTATCATCCATAACACCGAAAAACTTTATTTTCTGAACATCCATTACTTTTTCTGCCTTTTGTTCGTAATGAAAACACAAAATCATTTTTAATCAAAATCATCAAATTACTCCATTATATATGTTTTATTATAAGTCGACTGTCAATCTATCTGATATAACTGTATATTTGATCTTCGGCATAGCGTGTAATACGACCGTTGTCGTTGTTATTGAATCAGGTTGTGAAATACAGCCCGGCGGAACACTTACACCCCATTAAACTTGATTCTGCTTCAGAGTTCTCATTCTTGCCTCCTAATGACCGAGACTGAGACTGACAAATTATTCCAGATCAGTTAAAAATGATTCCAGTTTTTTTTTCCTTGCACCACCATGTGGCTCTATTCATCAATATACCATGGTCGACGGAGTTATTTAGAGCACAAAATAATCCTACAGAACACTCTCCTCTGGAGAGTCTCTCTTGTGTACCATATAATACACTTCTCTGCAATATTTTTAGAAAAAATTAGACTATAGTTTTGAAGAAATGAGTCGACAAAGCTCAGAATATAGTATTCGAAATTTTAACACATATTGAGGAAGAGGTAATGGTTTGTTTTTTTATAGGCGTTTTTTTTTAATAAAGATTCACTTTTCCCTAACAAAAGTGGAAAGATCCTGATCCCAGTGAATAATTTACTAGGCCAAAGAACCGTCCAATTCTCAGAAATCGTTTATCTTCAAGAAAAAATACGAGAATATATCAAATGAGAATATATCGGACAGATAATCTGGAAACGCCACCAATCTGGAAACTTTTATGAAATATCACTTTTCCATCTTCAAACAAAAAAAGTAAGTAGAAATTTCCAAAGAATGGAAGAAATCAAATCATTTGAAAAAATGTTTGCAAAGATGTATAGATCAAAGAAGTAACTTTCAGACACAAACTGGAAGAAAAAATGTCTCCTCGAAACATCTACTTTCATGTAGAAATTGAATTACATGGAAGATAAAATACTTTCAAAGCATATACTTTTGTATTATTATTGTATTCAGTTTGTACTCCCAAAAGTTAATTAAAGATGACAGTTTTTCACGTAAGTAAAATATTACCTCTTTCATATGCTTTATTGTGAATCAATCTTGTGGATGACATCTGATACAATTCCATAACGAATGTTTGGGATATAAACTGGATGGGCAAAAATGTTTTTTATATGATTCAATGTTCATATAAGAGTATTTTTTCTTTCGTTTGTTTCAATGTTTATATGGAAGTTGTTATTTCGAATCGGCTTTATTTTCTTCTAGTTTGTGTCTGAAAGTTACTTTCTTTCATAATCTACACATATTTGCAGATATTTTATTTTTGAAATAGATTCCCACATTTCTTTCTTATGAAAATGGAGAAGTTGAAAGCCAAAATCTTCATTTCTAAAAAAATTAATCTCTCCTAAAGATAAACTCTTTTCAATCTAAGCAGATTTTGTTTTCTTCAACGGCCTGAACAGATTTTTAGAGGACATAACTTTACCTAAGATAAATACTTTTTCTGTAAAACTGTTTTCAGATCATTTCATCAGTTCATTTTCTCTTCCATCACAAAGGCGGATATTCATAGATTTTCAACTAATATAATAAGGTTATTATATGATTCTGATAATTAACCCTAGAAAAATTATTTCATTTGTTATACTTGTAAGTACCCCATATTGAACACTCTCTAACGAATTCTCGGTCAAATAGCAGATGACCACTGAGCAGACTACTAGTTTCAGCTCAAAATCTGCTACGATGAACCCAAATCGTTTTCCATGAAGAAAGTTGGCGTCATCAAGAGATAAACAATACTGTATGTATTCTAGTGCAGTTCTGAAATATGGGAGCACTATTACTATCGTATTGATATTACACCAGAACTTCCAGTCCTACATCTAGTGATTACCGAACAATTCCTCTTTCTGATAATGACGAAAAATACTAATAACTTCTCAGCTCAGTGTCAGTCACGATGATGAACTTGCTTGTGACTGGTGCATGGTTGCAGCTGCCGCATTGAGAAAACCTTTAAGAATGCTTGACAAGTCATAGAAAAAACTTTAGGGACATCTGTCAGTAACTCTGTGAAATTGGATGATTATTTCATTGTAACAGATTAAACTCCAACAGCCCAACACGAAAGTTAACTTTAAGGCATTTTCAAATCCTATGAGGCGTCAAATGTGGAAATATGGTGGATTAAATGATGTGATTAAATGCTGTTTCAAGGTGACACATTAATACACAAAAGTCAACCCTTTGTCAGATACTCCCTCTCGTCCCGAGAAAGAAAAAGGCTGTTAGCGCCAAAATGCATCGAGTCCAATGGAGCTTTCAGACGAAGAGCGGAAGCCGCCACGTCTCGTGATACGAGAGCTCTCATACTTGGTGATATCCTCTCACGCGCCAGCGTGTATAGCGCCAAATTCACATCCAATACCTCAAAAACTGAATGTTTGAGTTGGAACCATTATTTTCGAAAGCAAACCTAAATCCTCCATTTTCTGAATAATCGAGTGGTGCCATTAACGTCATCCAGTTAGATCCTCTACTGTGGAATAGAGCAGTTTTCAAGAAGAAAAGGCTCGTCATTGTGTAGTACAGAGTGATACTTCCTCGATAATAATTTTGAAGATGGATGGTCTGGAAAAAGAGGTCCTACAGAAAGGCCACCCAGATCCCCCGATTCTACTCCACTGGGAAATGGTGATATGAGAATTCTACCTGACTGTAAATAATTTACGGGAAGAAATTACCAGGTGCTGTAAACTACTGACACCTGATATTTTTCAAAATGTAAGGGAGCAAACAGAAACTCGTTTGTGCCATTTTATGAAAGTTAATGGTGCTGAGTTCGAACATTTGAGTAAGTAAATTCGTCTGTTTCATTTCACTTTCTAGTTAAAAATTGCATAAAAAGGTAATTTAACATTTTCTGACATTGCCAATCATAGTAATGTGATGTGTGTATGATGTGATTCGACTATTATTCTCATTAGAACTTTCTGATATCGAGACTATAATTTCATTATAGTCTCAATATCAAATAACTTATTGATGGTGGCTCGTTTTGAGTGGAATTCACTGTATATTGAAGTCTATGGGCATTTTGCATGCTATTTAACCGTCTCCGAAATCAGAAGATACATCCTATTTATGATGCACAGAGGAACCAGTCCAACTATTTCAGCTGTCTACTACAGAGACCGAATATATTTTATTTTTCGTTATGTCCCGAACTTGGCCTCTTGCCAGTAACCCGATCACAATCGATACCACAAATTAGACCGCTATTACATTTGTGGTTGGATTAGTGGTATGCATAGGAATGAAGTTCAGTTTTGTTCCGGATTGAAAAATAATTGATTGACAAATGATAGGACTGAGTGATACTTGATGAAAACCCATTATAACGTGTTAAAAAAAACACACTCTGATGTGAGATTTCCACTTGAAAATTTTTAAAACCGCGACACGTGTTTCACTATACGATAACATCTTCCGCTATACAGCACAACTCAGTATTGTGACGCCGGACACACCCTCAACAGAAACTCTCGCGCATTATCGAGTAATGGGTCTAGATGAGCCCACGTTCTACCGTGGGGATTTAAGGCTTGACTTCCTAGATATCGCACTGCTCTGGAACGTCTCCATGTCCTGCGAAGTGGATACACTTTGTCGGAACTTGACTCAGGCCACCATCCAGTCATCCTGATGCTGGGTGATGATCCCCCTTCTCAGGATTATCGCATGAGATCATCCACGGACTGGGAAGCCTTCAAGGCTCACCTAGTGGAGACACGTACAGACCGTGAAGCGCTTCAAACTCGCAACGGTCTCGACGCGGCAGTGGCAGATTTCGAATTATCTGTGAACAACGCTTTCCGCGCAGCCACAACCAAGACAGATTGTCCTCTGCGGAGCTACAATGAGTTTCCTCCCAGGATAAAGAACCTTATCCGGGAGAGAAATCGACTCAGACGTGTTTATCGGCGGACTCTCTACCCTGGAGACAAGGCTGCGGCTAGCAGGATGGCCAACCAGGTTAAACAGGCCATCACTGACTATAAAAAAGAGTGGTGGAGCTAGTTTTTGGAATCACTCGAACCTGGGAATGACGAGCTCTGGCGAGTCATCCGCAGGCTCGAGAAGAGGAAAACCGCTCCCTCACCTCTTCACGGACAGCGCGGTATCTGCTACTTCCCCGCCGAGAAGGCATTGGCTTTTGCAGACACAATGAAGAGTCAGATTCGACTTAACGTTGATCCGGATGATGATATTGACCATGATATCCGGCTGGAACACCGGGTTCGTGATCCGTCCAGCTTCGGAGGAAGAACTGAGGTGGTACATTAGGACCTCCTAACCCATCCGATATCTGCTAGGCATTATCAACAACTCAATCACTTTCAGATTCTTCCCTCGAAGATGGAAGCATGCCGTAGTTGTCATGATTCCGAAACAGGGCCAGAACCCTCTATCTCCCAGAATCATTGACCTTTCTGTCGCCACCAAAACACCTTAAGTTATGAACCATTCGAATCTCAGTTGAAAGGGTGAGGGAAAAAATTTCCAACCTGATCAAAATGAAGATGACTATGTTAGTCAGAGACACAAGCATGAACAAAACGAACGTCGAAAGAATATACGACAAATCAAAGAAGTGCTTAGTTTAGGTGGGGTCAGGACTGTTTAGCGCTTATTGGCTTACTCATATGTGACTCAAAATGTAAAAATGTGGGGTTCTTCTGTAGGGGTAAAACGTTTTATTCTTCAGAAAAAATGAATTAGAACTATCTTTAATATTGCACCCAGGGATAGCTGTAGACCTGCTTTCTGTAATACCAAAATACTAACGTTACGATGTATCTATATAGATGAAGCTCTGCTCTATGTGAAATATACCTAATTTACCCAATCTTAGACAGGAATCAATTGTTCTCAACTATGCAACACGAAATAGACATTTATTAACAATTACAAAATATAAAACCTACATTCAAGGAATCACTTGCATATAATAGGATGATTTTATTCAAAACGTTGCCTCAAGATATTGAAGAGTTCCATATCATATCATATCAGAAAACAAATAAAGGATCCATCGACTAATAAGGTAGAATATAACGTAGAGGAATTTTTAAAAAAAGATACGCCATTATGATGATTATTGCTTTCACTGCATTTCTTTTTCCCTAGTTAAAGACTAATTTACTTTTATGTATATTTATGGATATATAGGTTTATATGTAGGTATGTACTTTCCATATATAGATAGTTAAATACCTGTCTCAAGAGTCCAAACTAGGTTTATTCTGTGGAACATTATTATTGTTTATATATTTTTCGCAAGTTTTATTTATGATATGTCTGATCGAGAAAACGAATAAAATTATTATTATTATTATTTTTGTTGTTCTGGTATAAGAAAAATTTTTCAATAGTGTCGCTTATGGTCCTATAAATACAGACCAGAGTCTGTAGAGTTTTCGAAATGATATTTTAAGTTGGCATCCTGTCTCTCAAATACCTGTCTTTGCAGCATACCTGAAAATTCTATTAAATCGATGTTTCAAAATTCAGATTTCAGTTTTATACTTGATAATGGGATCAAACCTAGCTAGCCATTCAATTGCTCTTCTGCGTCCAATACGTTTGTCAAGAAAAGTTTGATCTAGATATGCCCGTACCACACGTCCAAAATGTGTAGTAGTCCCACCGTGTTGAAACCATATTTGTTCAGTCGGCAAATTGGGATTGTTATTATTCGGGAATAATCGTCTAAGCTATGGAATAATATGCTGTTGTGAAAGTAATAAATATCGTTCAGAGGTCAAATTTCCGTTTAAAAAAAGAATCCTATGACGTGTCCACCAATAATGCCATACCAGAAATTTACTTTTTGAGGCCATTGATTGTGAATTTCCTCCATCCAATGTGGACTTCACAGAACTCGACTCTACGATCAAAGTCGTCTTCACTCAATTCTTGTACTAAATGAATTTTATATGGATGGAATTTTTGCAGTTTGCAAATTTTTTGGATGGAATATCGACTCATGGTATAGTTGCAATGTTGTGAAACGTTTGATTTATAAATTGGTTCCTGATTGGGATGCAATTCATTAAAAATATCCACTACTTAATATCCTGTGATCATTAAAATTTTAATATGCTCAGTATCAGTTAAATGTGCCATTTTTGCGCGAAAATTATTCACACTAGATGTATTCTTTCTACTACAGTAATATACGAAACGTAACTTTCTTTATTTCTATCTTCACTAACTTATACCTCCCTCTCAACTTCCTTTCGCCTCTCCCGTTCGCCTCTTCCGATCACACTTTTCGTAACGCTCTCATCATGCATTCAACAGCTGACTCCCCCAAGTCAAGCGCGCGTAAAGAAGTTTTGCTTCAAAAATAAATAAAAAGTCTACTTACGGAAATTTTGTTAAACTACTAACTTCAGAACGTTTCTCTTCATTTATATTTCATCAAAACGAATATCAGGATAAATTTCATGAGAAATATAATTACTTACAGACAAAAATTGGAAAAACATGCTATCCCTTCCCGAGAAGAGAAAAACATTTTAGTGTATATGGTGGCCGTAGATGAAATTCGTTGTCACAGCAAATTCAAGACTAGACCATCCAGCTTCATCTGACCAAACTACCTTTGACTACTAACGCAGCAAATTCTTACTCCCCCTGAGGATATACCTCCAGGTCATGGAGTGGATGATGATT
>WOGO01003328.1:0-14494 GCA_015342085.1 Leptinotarsa defecta | reverse complement strand
AAGCCAGTCGGCGCTAACCTGATCCTCACAGACGACCTGTAACCATCCAGGCCGAAAGACGCAGCTCTGGAATTGTACCTGCGGCCCACCGTCTGGAATAACCTCCACAGCTGACAAAATAGCCCCCTGAAGAGATTCCAGCTGGTTGGCCATTATTGAGGTAGTCGTATAATCAAGGTGCAAGATTCCCACCTTGATGCCCGCGACAACCTTCCCATATGAGGGTTTTTGAACATCAGTTACACCTGACGATGCCTTAGATTCAACCGTGCAGGGCTTTTTCACCTCTGGTTTCGGTGAATCATCATTTGAGCGCAAACGTTTGCTAACCTACTCATGAGGGGTTTGTTCCCCCACCTGATACAGAGTCTGCGTACGCTCAAAGATTTGGTGCAAGAAGGTTTCATAAGGTACTCCGCTCTTGAGGAGATGACTCAGTCGTTTCCTGGCTGCACCACTAAACCTTTTACCAGGTTCAGTTTTTGGATCAGCATTTGGAGAGTTGCGAAGCTCACGTTCCTGATCTGGACTTACAGGGAGGTCAGTTGGAGTCGTATGCTCTACATCCATCTCCTCTGTAGACTCAGCGTCAGAAAAAAAATTAAATTTACTCTGTCCATAAAAGTCCCACGAGTAGCTAGGAAAAGGTCGCTCACGGCAGAGCCCCGCATTACCGTGACAAGGCGATGCTACGACGAGGGGGTGCCCGGTATCTCGAAGGTTACGCTAGAGACAGCTAAAAGGCTCAGTGTCATTCATCCTTTTGACACGGATACACACACTCAAGGATTAAGACATCGTTGGGATGTCATTCAGTTAGGAAATAACAGAACCACACGTTATTATGTCATTCCCGTATCCAGCAGGGCTACGTGGAAGTAGGCCTCCGATGACCGGTTTGCTCAACCCCTATATCCCAGGCCAAAGCACTGCAAACAGCATGCACAGTGGCTCAGGCAGTAAAAGATGAACAAGGAAAGCCAACCCGCGGGGGTGGGGCTGAATACTAATGAAAAACACTACCCAGTACCCACCTCCATGTGTCCAAAGTTTTCAACTAATGGTTGGATGGAGAGCAGTCGATTCCGGATTAGTTTTGTCAAAGTGGCGGACCGTTCCTATCCCATGAATAAAGATTTGTCTATTTCTAAGAATTACAGATCATGTAAAGAAATATTATGTAGGTCTGGGTGACTGAAAAACGAACCTAACTGATATATCCAGAAATCTATTATTATTTTCACTTTTATAATTCACTGAAAAATGTCTACCTATGTTGGTTATCTTTCAAGACACCATGGAGCTTTCCGTGGCTATTTTAGTTATATACAAAAACTAAATAATTACTGAATGTCGGCAGATTATTTGTATGGCATGGGCAGCACGGTATATTTTTTTTATCAACATTAATTTTACTTTTTATAAAACTACACGAATTTTTCTTATTAGTAGTAAAGAGTAATGCCATTAGTATTTTATTTAGGTGTTCGGACTGAGTTCGCATCGATTATACTTATTCTAGTAACACTGAAAAGTCTGCAAAATTCTTCGATTGATAATGTCCCTTATTACATTTTCTGATTTCATCACTGTTAGTATTTGAAATTCCAGAAGAGGGGTGAGTATGGGTAGATCATGCAAAGAAGTGAAGTTTAGACACATGCTAGAAAAAAAAGTCCTCCCGTTACAACAACTTTCATATAAACATTGAATTACACAAAAGAAAGAAAAACCTTCGAAGCAGCTACTTTTATGTTAACATTGACCTATATAAAAAGCACTTCTTCTATTCAGTTTGTACTCGGAACATTCGTTATGGAATTGAATCAGATATCATTCACAGGATTACTGCACAATAGATTTGGTATTTGAAAGAGGTAAAGTTTCACTTACATGGAATGTTGTCATTTTCATTAGTGGACATTCGATGGTTACGAATAAGACATTGCCGTATTTTCTCCTAAGCACCAGTCTGGGTAACATTACAAGATGAAACACTGAATCCATTCTGGATTTATTCTAAAATTGATTTGCTGTATTCCTTTCTTTAGAAAATTGATCTCTCCTAAAAATTTACCTCTTTCAACTCAGAAAAGGAGTGCGCTGTTTCACTTGTACATCCGTATTCATAACAATTTAACTGGACATATTTGTGATTGAAATTTTTCGTTGGATGTTGAAGATATTGTAAACTTCTGAAACTTATTGTTATTGGCAACATGTCAAATGCGAGAAGCGTTCTCTTATAATGGATATTTCATGGAATGGAGGTTCGGAAATTATTAAGAATTCTTGGGTTTTCGTTGTTACATAGAAAACTTTATTTATACATTGCATTCTTAACTAAAACGATAATATTGTGAGTTCTGATGATTATGACGAGGAATATTATGTTCAATTATCTTGAGAATGAACTAACAATGAACTTGATGTTACTTCATGATTTCGAGAGTACCCACCTATTTATAATGAAAATTGTATATAGTTATGGAAATGAAAACTTTGAAATTCTTACAAGATTTGTGGATCTTCATAGAAACAAACAGTCAGAGATGAAAAGTTCCAATTGTATTTTTTTGTAATTGAAGAAAAATCTCTGATACTTTGATAGTAGTATGTATATAAAAGTAGTAAAAACTAATGATTCCTTCAATGTAAAAGTGTGTTTTATCAAGAGCGACTGAATATAAAAAATTCAGAAACCGTTTTACATTTCTGACTGGAATATCGGCTATGGTTCGAAAGTAGTCAAATTATCAATACCGCAAACCATTTGTGATGAAAATTTAGAAATATTCTTCTTGAAAAATGGAAAAAAAATTTTCTCAAGGATTATAAGTGACTTTTCGAAGCAACTTTTCCGAAAAGGAAATATCTGGAGAAATTCTGAAACTGATTGGGATTTTGGGATCGAAACATGAGATTCACTGAGGTTTTGTCATTTTGTGGAAAGATCTTGAGTTATAATTTCCTGCTGTTTGAGAGCCGTATGAAAACATTGCGGCATCTCAGGTTTGGGGCGTTTCCCGCATATTTTTGATGACAGTAGCACTTTAAAGACATATAGTGTTGGAAGTGGCACAATGCCAAGTTGAATAAAAAGAGGACGACACTGACCTTTGTATCCTGTTTTAGCTATTATTTTTATGGCCTTTTTCTGGCACCTAAGCACACTTATCTAGTTACTTGAATGACCCAAAAGGAGAATACCATAAGAAATAACTGAGTGAAATGATTCGTAGTAGGCTCTTTTCAGCGTCATCAAGGTGACTACATCGTTCAGTCGCCTCAGAACGAACAAAACAGTAGAAAGTTTGCTGAACATAGCTTTGATATGATCAAACCAGCTCAATCTATGATCAATAGTGAATCCTAAAAACTTAACTCTTCTAGATTGGGGAATATTGCGATTGGAAGACTCGATTATATCTTGAGTTTTATCTTTATTCGAGGTAAGTTTGTTAGCAGCAAACCAATTGTAAGCTAATGTTTTGCTATCTTCCATCATCAGTTGTAAGCTAGTTGAATCTTTACTAGAGCACAATAAAGTTCTATCATCTGAAAATAAGATACGTTCTGTTGGTTTCATGAGACTGCATAGGTCATTGATGTAGATCAAGAACAATAGTGGACATAAAAAGGATCCCTGAGAAACACCATGTTTCATTTCTTTGAGGTCTGATCACATTGCCTGAAGCTATGGTCTAAGTTGTATACCCTATTTTGCTAAGATGTTTTGTCAATAGACAGTATCCAGTGGGTAGCCTTGTGACCTGACCTGACCTCATTCTTGCTTTATAAAACAGTTTTTTGGTTCTCTTCTCGGACGGTCCCGTTATTGAAGATTTTATGTATGTGTTCTCGGATATAATCTGCCAGCACTCTCCATATCTCTTATAAAATCACCTTCCAATCTGGTGTAATACCAAAGACTGTGCTACTCCAACAGCTGGCCTTCGATTTTTCATCACTGATTTGCTTTGAAGGAAATAATTAGATATAGTAGATATAGTAGGTCGGTCGGAAGCCAGGCGGTTGACCGTGGATGCTCTGTTCACTCACTCGAATTGACTGTTGGTCGGTGCCGGTGGTTCAAGCCCTAGTCTTAACGATCGATTTTCAATTTCTATCGTCCAACACGTGTTAGGAATCACACGTTGAAAGATGATACCTCGTTAATCCTTAGCTCTCACAAGTTTCGACTTGTCGTTCGTAGAGGTGCGACTCCTACAGATGAGCATATGTTGAATAATTTGTTCTCTTTTACATTTCTAGATGCTGTATTTGAATGTTCCTGTGACCAATACTTTACGCATTGAGTTTCACTGAATAGTTCACAAAACCGCTACTTATGTTTTGCTATACAATAGCTTTTTCAGGCGTGTTCATACAGACCAGATGAAGTTTTTCTATTTTGAATCGAGTTTATTCGCTCGTCACTGTAAATAACAAAACTTCACATTTTTCCATAATATCTGATGAAATGATTATGAAACCATTCTCATTCATTAACTTATGAGTTCATTCCAAATATCATGTTTCAATGTTCCCATGATATATAAAAAAAATCAGGACAGGTATTCAATATGATCATTCAACATCAGTTCTCTATCTAATACTACCCCAAAATCTCTAATTTTATTTTCATTCTTATTAACCTGAGAAAATATGTAATTCCCAACGTGGTGATTGAAAAATTAATAAAGAGCTTGCATGCGAATTCTCCATAGTTCAATGTCGTTGGTTGGGTAATTCTTTATGATGGATAAGGCATCAAGGGGGTGAACAATTTATGTACCTGAAAGTTGTTATTATCTTCAACTAATGAATTCCGACTTTAATACCTGATTGTTCAAATTCAATCAGTTGTAATATCATGAAGCTTTGAAAAAGCAGCCTTAGATATTTGATGCATTTGTATGATTAGTCAACCCGTTATCATAATTAGGAATATTCTATCAGAAAGGTTCTTACAATTATGATTTTCTACAATTTGAATAATTCAAACGTTGATATCATTGTTTGTTGACTAATGATATTGAAAACTCCATTTACGATGTCAGTG
This sequence comes from Leptinotarsa defecta, assembly GCA_015342085.1. Taxonomy (NCBI): domain Eukaryota; kingdom Metazoa; phylum Arthropoda; class Insecta; order Coleoptera; family Chrysomelidae; genus Leptinotarsa; species Leptinotarsa defecta. The sequence goes on along the minus strand of WOGO01003328.1, from coordinate 9,429 downwards.
GAATCCATTTCATGACTAGATATGTAATGAATGAGTATATTACTTTACAAAATCAACTCAATGACTACCTGTAACTTCTGACAATAATGTATTTTCCATTCTCAAATAGAAAAAAAAAACGCTCTATCATATGGTTAGTAATTAACCTGCTATCTCTTTATCAGTAACAATTGTTTCAGACTGTTTCACTACCTACCTTTCATCCTATACAATAATCTAAAAAGGTATCAATATCAGTCTGATAACTGTGTCGAATATAGATACCTACAGATGTATTAACAAAATAAATATTTCGTAATAAATTCGAAACAGAAAAAACAAGACTATCATCTGTGAGGGAATTTGCATAAATGTTTGTCTGATGTGATTCAGTGTCCATCGTGGTATCAGTATAAACCTAAAATGATATTGAATGTAATACACTTCAACGAAAAATAAATTTTTCACTTCTCTGCAATATTTGCCCCAATCAGTTACAGCTTCTGAGCCCATGTTCAATCCATTCATCATGAACTCTAAACTGAGATGTGGGATGAACAAAAAATATGCGTTGAACATTAGTTCCCTTTCCAATGCTAGGAGGCTTTCAAAAACGTTGTTTTTTTCTGTTAGTTTTAGTATATATACCCCTGCAAGGGTTGCGGTGGAGAGTTGAATAGCCCCCCACTCACTTTAGATCTAACAGCCAAGTCTCAAATTCAATTTGTATTCTTTATTGCAATTGGTCCATTGTATTGTTGCTGCAAGCACTTCAACTTGAATTTTATAGGGAATTAAAATCTCTGCTACTTTCACTGAATTAGAAATTTCGTGATTAGGGTTGAGATTTTTTAAATAGCTTGCAGCAAAATGGAGATTCAAATCATACAAATTTTAAATATTATTTGAAAATTTGATATCATCGAATTTTTTACTCGTTTGCAAGACCTATTGATGACATAATTTGTGGAACATAGCATCGTTCAAAAGTCCACCACGGTTTCTCTGGGTGGAAAGCTACCAAAACGTCCAATTTTCCATGACTCTGGCGCGTAAATCAGGCAGAATTTGACCGATGGTATAAGTTATGTTGGCTTTGAGAACCGCTGTGGTTTATGACTTTTTCGCAAACACCTGCGACTTAAGGAAATCCCACAATAAAAAGTCTAACGGGGTCAAATCGCACGATGTCGGTGGCCAGTTCACATCACCTCCATGTGAGATGATTATATCCTCAAATCGCTTGTGCAGAATATTCAGTGTAGCATGAGTGTAGCATTCGACAATTTTGTTTGCTCACGTACCTATTCGTCTATAAATGGGCCTCATCGCTGAAGATGAATTTTCGATGGAAATTAGGGTCAGTTGCCAACTGCTCCAGAGCCCATTCAGCGAACACACGTCGTTGTCTATGGTCGTTTACCTAAGGGGAGTGGTCGACCGTTTACTGAACCAGTGGACTCAAATTCATCCACCACATTGCGAATAGTCCTATCGGTAGGACGATTATGCTGACCGTTAAATGTGCGAAGTGCGCGGTACGTTGCCCGAACAAAACACGCATTCAGATGAAACAATTTTATTATTTGCACGTTTTATTGAATGTTATATCCGTCCATGGTGATTTGACAAAACAAACTGAATGAGCGACAAAAAATTTGACAGTTCTAGCTTCAACAAGATAGCCGTTAACAATTGTCATAGTCGAGAGTCTCCGTTGGAAGACCAGTATAATCTCAAAATGGAGGAATGTTACCTGAAAACGAATCTATTGTTAGATTAAGATAGGAAAAATATTGGTAATTGATCTGAAAAGTGTCAAAAAAGGTGAACTAGCATGTGAAAGTGATGTGGTGGTTATTTTTATTATCTGAAAGAACGGCTAAAAAGAAGCAATTTTCAGAACTTGAAAATAAGACAGAACGCTGATAATAATTCGCATTCGTTTCGACACGTACACCCAAATTCGTTTTTAAAATCGGAAGGTGTAACCTATCCAAACATTCAGTCATTTTGATTTCTCACCGTAGAGATAAAAATGTCAATGAATGAAATATTGCAAATATCTCATAATTTTCATAATATGTCATTGGTAATTTTATCAAAATTATTCACTTTTGTATGACTCTGCAGCATCCTGAAAGAACGTTCCCTGCAAGTGGCCGTTGATGGATATCTTTTGAATACTTTTACCATCAGCGCTGATGTTCACCAAGGACCCATATTGTGTCCAAGGCTCTTTTTATTATATGTATATCAACAAATTATTGAAAAAAAAAATATAAAAATCCAATATATTGCTTTGCTGATGACAGTACACTTGTCTCGTCATTCCATTTGGACTCCGGAAAATCGGCTACGGATGCACATCTTCACCGGCAGCAGAAGGTTGCATATCTTAATGAGGATTTAGAAGTGATTTCAAATTGAGGTGAAATTAACCAGGTTCAATTCAATGCCACAAAAACCCAGACATCGGTTTTTTCCAAAATGTTTCCGGACCGGATATAATGATGTCAGTACAGACAATTCCGCTTTCTGCTTCGATGAGTTTGTTGGGAGTTGAAATGGACACCAACATGTTTTGGTACAATCATATCGCTGGAATTGCAGAAGCTGCTTCTCAAAAGCTTGAAACACTGTTCCGAACCAGAAAACTGTACACATTGTTCTTATAAATAGAGCTCCGCCCCTAAGCATACCCTGAAGCTACTGAATTCCAACCAAAAAAAGAACCATCGGCCTGATTGGAGACCCGAACATCACTTGTAACCTTTACAGTCTGGAATATCGAAGAAAAGTTGGGGATTTGTCTCTCTTCTATAGATACTTTTACGGGAAACGTTTAAGTGACTTGGCACATTAGATTACACCAAAAGCATTATATATCAGAAATTCGCAACGTTCTGTGGCTCCTCATTGTTTTGGGATTCAATTCAGTACACTTCGAACTTCCCTGTTCAAAAACTCATTTGGAGAACTGCGTTTACGTGAAATGAACTTCCTGAAAACGTTTTTCCAAATGTATTTAATCTTCAGCGTATCAAATCCAAGGTGAATTGCTACTTTCGCACATGTACCACTCTTAGAACGACTTAGGGATTTTCCTGTAGAGCTTGTGTTTTGTCCTTGGATATTTTTTTTTACATTTACGGCGTTTATGAAACTACTTGTTGATGTGATTTTGAAGGCGATACACTGATACTGAATGTCCGGAGTAATTTTCAAAGTTAGGTAACTTAAATTCCACCGTTTTCACTCTGTTGCAAATGAAGCTCAGATTTTAGAAGTATATAACACTGAAAACCCTTTCTACTTCTTCAATAATACTGATGTTCACTCTTTTCTACAAAAAACATAAGATATTAAATAAATATTGATATAGATTGGAAGGGTATATTTTTGGGAGACATTATATTTTGGGAAAGAAAGTTTCTAACTTTCCACTACTCCATCTTGATACAAAAACATGTGGGAATATTCCAAAGAAAGAAAGTAAGTATTCAATTTGGAAAAATTAACTCTATACAAACACATATATATCATGTGAAGAAGTAACATTCAGACAAAAACTGGAAGGAAAAGCCATCCCGAAACAGCTATTTTCATATCAAATATTGAATTTCACAAAAAAAAATACGTTCGAAACAAATAATTTCATATGATTGCTGAATTATACGAAAAACATTTTTTTCCATTCCGTTTGTGTTTCAAACATTTGTAATGGAATCGAATCAGATATCATTCACAGGATTTCTACGCAATATAATCAATCGAAGAAGTAAAATTTCACTTACATGGAACACTGTCATTCTCGTACATTTCATCAGTTCGGACTTCCATTGTCTAATACGATATAAAATTGATCTGAAATCTCTGAAAGAATCTGTGAAAAAAATTAAAAATATTAGCTGAAAAAACAATTGTATTAAGCAAAAAACTGAAATTACAATGAAATAACATACAAGCAACACCAAAAAAAAAACAAAAAAATTAACTTTTAACACGAGCTGAAAAAAATAAATAATTATTACCAAGAAATGAAAATTAAAAATTGAAAATAAAATATTAAAAGATTCCAAACCAAGTTACTTCACAACGTATCGATTGTTATTATCCACAATCGTGTTCGGGTAATAACTGTTATTAAATCATAAAAGCCAATGAATGTTATTCACATAGTGCCATCGATAACATGGGTAGATTTGACCCATTCCGTGACAAAAAATCGCAATTTTATGAACGAATTGTTACTGAAGAGCCAATAAGACAAGTGTCTACCAGTGAGGGTGACGTGTTCCACGTAAGTGAAATTTTACTTCTTTCATTGATTATATGTTGTAGGAATCCTGGTAATGATATCTGATTCGATTCCATTAGAAATATCTGTAATACAAACGGAATGGAAATATTTTTTTTCGTATAATTCAGCGTTCATATAAGTACTTGTATGTGAAGTATTTTTCTTTCGTGTAATTCGAAAGTTATATGAAAATAGCTGTTCTAGAAGGGTTCCTTCTTTCAGTTTGTGTCTGAAAGTTTCTTCTTTGCTAATGCTATGTAGTTAATTCTACACATCTTTGTATAGTGTTGATTTTTTGAAATTGTTTGCTTTCTTTCTTTTTTTTTTGGAAGATTGCCACATTTTTTTGTGTCACGATGGAGAAGTAGAAAGCTAAAACCTGCCTTTCCTGAAATGTTGATATATATTGTGATATCAGCTACCCCATTTATAGTGTGAAATTAGTTTCACGTAGTTTCACCCAACAAAATAAACACATAACTTCAATCATTTTGAAACAACAAGCTCATTCAAGAAACTATCAGAACAATAACAAATCCATTCACATTGCCTGACTACTTGGTCCCTACCAAATATTTGTAGAAATATAATTATTCATAATTGTGTGAAATGGACATTTTAAATGCCCGCTGATACAGTAGGGTTTCATCTACTGTTCTGGAATTTAATGAAATTATAAGTTAATTTAAGGCAGTTGCTCATTCATTTCTTACTGATTGACTCTCTCGAAAACTGACAAAAAGGTGATAGTTGAAGACCTTGGTGAAGAGTTCCATAAATCGACCGGCTGGAAAAAGATTACTTTTTGTTGTTAGCGCCATTTTATAAGAATAATTCTACAACCATTATATTCTGAACAAACAAAATATTTTCGCGTTCTCAAGGGCTCATTTAAGGGGGTGATTCATTCGTTCTATGAGCTTAGTGCTGCGAGAAACAGATTCAAAGAATGTCTTCTCTCTACTCCACTATTTTTACAGTTCTTCGAAGTAACACTTGATTATGTGATTTATTTAAATGATTTTCACTGAACAGTTCACAAATCCGCATTACGTGTTTTACTATACAATAGCTTCATCAAGCGTATTCAGATTACAATCTATTAGATTTAAAAAAAGTTCCGATTCCCTGTACTTCATTTTTTCAAGCCCAGTCACTGAAAACGATGTTCTTCATGCGGTAAATTCATTGAAGAATTCAAAATGTCTTGATGTGTATGGTTTGGATAGTAGTATCATGAAAGACACATTGACATTATCTTACAACCACTCACACACCTTATCAACACTATTTTTAGCACCGGTATTTTTCCTGAGGTTTTTCCTTTCTTTAAAAAGGGTGATATTTCATTAGTAGACAACTGTCGTCCTATTGCTATAGTTTGCATTTTTGGAAAAATTATTGAAATAATACTAAAAACAAATTTGAACTCATACTTCACAAAAAAACAACTTCTTCAGTATATCCCAGTTTGGGTTTCGATAAAATCATCCCAAACTTGATGCTGTCTTGAAAATTGTAAATGATGTAGTTGAGTGAGGTATATAAAATCCCATGCTAATCACATTATGTGATCTCTTGAAGACGATTCATTATCTTTCTCATGATATCTCAATAATATCATTATGGTGTACTTGGGATACTCTAAAATCTCATAAAATCTCATTAGGAAACCATTTTTAAGCAGTTTCAGTCAATGGTATTACATCACAGTTAAAACCTGTGACAAACGGTGTTCCTCAAGGATCGGTGTTGGGACCTTTATTATTTATTATATATACCAATGATTTTGATAAATATATGGACAACTGCAATTCGGTTATTATTGTTGATGATACTAATTTTATATATTCAGAAGAAAATATGACGGACCTGATGGGAACTCATAAATAGCTAAGAGAAAGATATAATCATTGATGGTCATTGGAACAAACCTAAATCGAATAGTGATAGAATGCAAATTCTACTTTTCTCAAAGCAAAATCACAGATCTGAACACGACGCTGTTGAAATACTTGGACTTTCCATAGACAATGGCCTATCTTGGAATTCACAGTTTGTTTGTTTTTAATGAATTTTTCAAATCTATTTTCATTCTTCGTCAGTTGAAAACCATAACAAGTAACAATACATTGAGAATGACATACTTTTCTCTGATTTATCCATATATGATTTATGAAATTGTTCTCAGGGGTAACGCAAGAGACGCAAATAATATTTTTAGGCTACAGAAAAGGGCTGATGTGGGTTATAGAGACCATTGCTAACGGTTATTTCGGAAACTGAGAATTTTACCGCTTCCATCACTGTATCTCTTTTATGTCCTTGAAATCTACAAGAAGTCAAATTTTTTGACGAAACATTCGGACATCCGTAATTATAATACAAGGAAGGCGAACAATACATATATGCTCAAAACGTGTTCGTCTGAATAAATCCCAAAAATATCTTGAGATTATAATCTTTATAATATTCTATCTGAAGATTTGAAAACACCGAATATTTGAAATTCTTGAAACACTTGAAATAATTCCTTCTGAGTCACTGATTTTACTCGGTCAATGATTACGTATTTCAAATCGGAAGCATGCTCACTCTGACACGTACCCATATAATTTGTTCCTTTTTTTACATATTTTATATGTCTTTTATTGTTTCATTTCAATTACCTTAAATATCTGATCATATATCTGTGTATTTTGAAGACTTGTATTTACAAGTAACATCTTTCATATGACTTTCCTACAAACATTCTTTTGAAATGTAACGTAGTTGAATAAATCTTATTTGAAATCTACCTAATTATTGCCTAATATAATATAACAATTCGAATCATATAACATTTCACCTGTTCAATGGATAATAATTTAACTAGAGTCGAAGTGTTAACTAATCAAAAATTTGGGCATTATAAAAAAAATACCAAAACAATAAATGGACATGTGTGATGAACTAATTACCAATTTCCGCAATAGAAAACAGATTCAGCTCATGTGAAGAATTCAATTCTATTTGGTCATTATGTAAATTTTTTGAATTCTCAAATCTATCAATTTCTAAGCATTCCAAAAGATTGGAGTTTCAAGTCTTTTTCTTCCAAATGTAATACGTCATAGTCGTGGTTGAACTTATGCCTCTCCACCAAATGATGGTTTTCAAATGTGGAATTGGTGTTCACATTCGAAAAATTACTCATATATTCCTTTATTCTTTGGGAAAAGGTCTTCACCATTTGGCCAATATGAAGTTTTAGGGACAAACCACAAGTCAACTCATATACTCCTGATCTACCCGACACTGAAGTTTTGCCTTTATTATTTTGAATGAATTTGCCTTAATTATTATTATTTCTCTAAGCCTTTCTTTTTCAAAAAACTAGCGATGTTATTGGTTCGTTCAACAAGTAAGTTGATGTTAATGGCTTGTTTTTGTAGTTCTTTGGCAAGATTGGAATCAATAATATCTACCTTGTAACCGCAGTTAGCAATATATTTGTCAAAACTCAGTTTCATCTGTACATAAATTTCTGACAGTGGAAAATTCAGTAGTATGTGAGGCATACTATTGAATGCTGCTACTTTATAATATAGTTCGTGAAAAATTGCAAAATCATGTTTAATATCAATTTCAGAATTAGTCATGTCTAAAAAAATTTCTAATTAGTAATCTGTATTTCAGTGGTGAATTTGATTGATAATTGGATGGAATTGACAAATTCCATCTGCCTGTCTGTACCAGTATCATTTACGTATCTGTACCAGTATGAGAAACTGTTATTCAACTAGTTTTCCATGAAAATTGTCAGCCAGCAAAGGACTCAACGGGTTTTCCATTATAAGCCTTTCGCTGCATGAATTAAGTTTTTCTTCATTAGGTAATTTTGAGATATACTAATATACTCCCAAGAAGATCATTTGTTTCAATAGGCGGAATCCTGAAAAATAAATTTTGCACACCAAACGATATAAAATATGCCTCAACAGGAAGAGTTATGTTTGTGATGTTATTCACTAATTGATATTCATACTAACAGTTTGAAATTAATGCAAGGTTCAATTGTCTAAGCATTTTTGATATTCCATCAGAGATTTTACGGCGACTATTGAATAGGGTCTTTTCGATTATCTTCTGTATGACTATCGATTTTTGCGAGTGATTCGGAGTTATCTGATATCAAAGTATCTCCAAATGGGACGTTAACGTGTATTTTGTAATAAGAAGTTATTTATTTAGTGCCACTTCGAGTCTATCAGCGATTATTTGGCGAAAAACAATATTTATTTATTAATTCCGTGGTTATAAATCTACACCCATATTGCTGTAGTCAGTAAGGCATGAGCAAATAGATCAAGTAGTGCGTATATTCTAAATCATGCCTTTGCTCAGATCTCGCTTATTTTGATTTGTCAGTCCGCATTCAATGGATGTACCGATTCAACTCGGGAAAATATACACGGAACCGTTTGAAGTGTCATAAAAAATTCTCTTGAAATAAATGACTTCACTCATCAAGACTTGAAATATTGTTACAAAATATCTGAGAAAGTGATGATATTAAATTTCAATACTCATGAAAGGAACAAAAATATATAACTCAAAAAACAGTTAAAGGGAAATAAAAGCGTTGAAAAAAATACGGCAGTATGAACAGTAAATGGAAAAAAGCGAATCTATATGGATAATGGAATCCTCGAACCGAATTTTAGTCTAATCAACAAGTTCAAAAACATGAAAAATAGAGATAAAGGTCCTAAAAGTATGAGCGATAGCTCATTCGATTCGGAATCACCTCTAGAAAAATGTTTTTGAAGGATTTTGGTGCATGTCAAAAATTGCAGTTGTTATTAACAAAATAAGATAAAAAAAATGGTATTCAGTTTTTCGTTAATAGCTCAAAAAATATTAATATTTAAGCAATTTTAAAAAAAGCTCGTTAATGAGAAAGACATTTCCGATAAAAAAGTCCCGACTCCCGAAACTCTATCTCCATTATTTATAATTTTAATTTGACGTTGAAAATAGGCTTTCGCGCGGCTGTTACGGCATGCGCGCGCTGCCGCTAAAGAGAGTTTATCAAAAGAACTAATTTTTTCATAACATAAAATGTTATTTTAAAAATTTGAAAAAATCTAGTATCTTATTAACAC
>WOGO01003327.1:0-14494 GCA_015342085.1 Leptinotarsa defecta | reverse complement strand
ATGTCGATAGTTACGTACAGCGCCATCTGGCCACGAATAAATCAAGCAATAATGTCGACAATTCTCTCAAATCAAAATCAAATCAAAATGTATTTCATTGTCGAAGATGAAATCTCATTGACAAAGTGTTACTATTCTAAGAAATATAATGTACACAACTTTAAAGATATTGTCGAAGATAAAATATTATTGTCAAAGTGTTATTATTTTAAAGAATGTAAGTTATACAAATTGAAAGTAATATTTGAACATTCGGTAATTTCATCATTTTGGGGTGAAAAAGTAGTCAGAAAGTAATAATATATATGCTACATATTGAAATAAATAATAATAATACTGAATATTCCCATCCGACACATAAATGTTAGTATGAGAATATGAAAACTATAAAGCATAAAAATATAAAAGTGAATGCATAGAAAATAACAGTAAGTATCAACTTCGTAAACATTTTCAACTATACAATTCAGAGTTAAATGTACACATCAAACAAAAAGTTTAAAAAGTCACATAGTTTAAATACCAGTAAGTACTGAAACACAATAATCAAAACTAATTGTTTACATACTTTAAATTTTTGTCTGAATAGAATTCCTCTGCAGAATTAATGACTTTCTAAATTTAGTGATACATGTTATGCCTTTGATCTCAATTAGCAAATGGTTAAACATTTTTTTCCATTATATATGAAAGACCTCTCAATTTTTGATGATATTGGAATCGGTAAACCTATATTGAGCTTATTTCTGGTATTTCGTCGTGGTGAAATGAAAATTTCCGTCCTGTATTTTTTTTTGCATCAGACATAACAATTCCAATATAAGTATGGAAGGCAAGGTCAAGATTTTATGCTTTCTGAATAAAGGTCGACAGGAATCTCTGAATCTAACTCTACACATATTTCTAATTCTTTTTTTTTGTAGTACAAACACCATATCAAACATGTATTGGCAACACGTTCCCCAAAAACAGATACCGTATCTCAAATGGGAATCGATGAGAGCAAAGTACACATTTTTTGCTATATTAGTACCCAATTCATTTGCTGATACTCTGACTGCAAAGCATCCTGATGAACTTTCTTTACATACTTAGTTTATTTATGTGATCTTCAAAATCCAAATTTTTATCAATTTGTAATCCCAGATATGTTGCTGACATTTTGTTTTATATTAATTGAGTACCCAGGTAGATATCTAGTGTGGAGCACTTGAGGGTGATGATGCTAGTTTTTGAGATATTAAATGACAAGTGATTAGCAAAACAGCAGTCTTTTATTTTTATAATATCTATGCTGATCAAATCATGCAGTTTTATTTCATTCTTGCAATGCCAAAATGCTGTAGTGTCATCAGCAAATTGGATTATTTCTGAGGTTATATTAATGCGGGCTAGGTCGTTAATATATAACAAGAAGAGTATTGGGCCTAGAACTGATCTTTGTGGAACACCACAAGTAACTGGAGATGGGATATGTTGTCCGGGAGTTTGACTTTCTGAGTACGTTCTGACAGGTATGATCTGAATCATTTCAGATATACCTCTAAAGCCATACACTTCTAGTTTTTGCAGCAGAATTTCATTATCTACGCAATCGAAAGCTTTTGAAAGATCGCAAAAAACTGCCGCTGCTATTTTACGATTATTCAAATTGGGATACACGTTTTCCAGTAGATGAAACATAGCGTGAAACATAAAACGTGTTTTTCAAACTCTGAAACCCAAACTGACTACTACTAATAATATTATGCTTATTAACAAACATCATAATTCTTTGTTCTCAATACGGATCCCGAGCTTGAGAGTTACAAACAAACATAGATATAAATATACAAACATACATATATACAGGTGAAGCTAATATAAAGCGTGTAGAAATAAATTAGTATCTTCGGGAAATTAAAAAAATTAGTTTTTTTTCAGTTCAATGATTATAACGAGTATCAGGATGAAAATAATTATACACGTGTTGCGTTGTTGTAAAACTGTACAGAAAAAATCTCAGAATAAAGTTTTTGTTGCATATATTATGCACAGAATGTAGAATACGCTACAAACATTGGTTCATAATACATAATCACAAAGAAGCAAAAGTCTTTACGTGTAGTAGCGCACTATCTAAAGTACAACTCAGCAACTTTTGATGCTTCATAAAGCTCTCATCAGACCTTCTTTGGAGTATTGGTCACTTCTAAAATTATATTATGCTCAAATTGATTCCAGACTAGGATACTGGGTACGCTTCTGGGGCCTATCCACCTCATCATCAGATGTTTTTATTGCGCAGGAGCGCATTGTTCGTAAGTACTATAGTTGGAGTTTCAAAACGCTCATCCTGTAGAGATCACTTCAAGAATCGAAAAATCCTTACGCTTCCATCACTGTAAATTTTTGAATTTTGCATATACGTAAAAAAATCTTCACTCCGAAAAACTCCAGATACGAATAGAAAACACGCCAGCAAGACTATTTTTATATTCCTTTCAGTTGCACAAAAATTTATTATAATTCTATTAGAGCAATGGCTCCCTGGATTTACAACTCATTACCCGACGAAATAAAAAAGTGTGAAAGATTCTATTGTTTCAAAAACAAATTGAAGGACTTCCTGGTGAAAAAGTGTTTCTATTCTGTGAAGAAATATTTACAAACTTAACATGTTATCTGCTTATTCCTTGATAGCCTGTGTGTGTGTGTTAGGAATCACACGTTAAAAGGTAAGACCTCGTTAATCCTTAGCTCGCACAAGTTTCGATTTCTGAGGGTTGTCGTTCGTAGGGGTGCGACGGCTGGTTAACGGACAAACAGATTTTTTTTTAAACAGATATTTGTCTCTCTTTTATAGATACTTTCACGAGAAGTGTTCAAGTGACTTGGCATATTAAATTCCAACAAGAGCGGTACATATCAGAAATATGCGACTGACTGTGGCCGTTCATGGGTTTGAGGTTCAACTCAGTACACCTCGAAGTTCACTGTTTGTACCTTGTACCTTTCCACACTCGACAAAATGGAAAAAAGATTTCTCTCCATTACAGGCAAAAGTAAATGATCATCTGTTGGATTTTTAAGTTGGAAAACTAAATTAAAACTTATCTTTCAATGCACACTGTAAAACGCTATATGTCAAATATTACCAATCGAGATATCTTGAATCAATTTTTGACATACATCTCGAATTACTAATAAACCGTGAAACTGTAATCTCTGGCGTGAAATAAATCCAAAACGAACAACTTTCCCTATCAATAGAAATTCAATACTCGTCTAGACGCAAGTTTCACCAAGCAACTTGGCGGCTTCAGGATGTGAAGAAAATTGGTACTATCCACATTCATAAAAATAGTAACGAACTTATTATAAATGTTTCAATTCATAGCTTTAACACTCGCAGTAAATATTATTTTCATATACCACATACTCGTTTGATGCTTTTTCACTGTTTCCACGGTATCAATGAATTTCCTGAACCAAGTGTGAACAACTGCTGCTAATCAGATAGAGCTCCTTCGTTGAGCCAGCTTGAATTTCAGATATTTTTTTATCATGGTTTTTCTTATCTTTCGCCCCTTTGAACATGCAACGAATCCTGTGCAGAATATCTTCTTTCTTCAGGGTTTCAGGCTATGCACTAGCAGGATCCGTTTGAACTACACAAATCTCAAAATTCACACTTCTTGTTCAATTGTCATTGAGACGCCTGGTCTCCGTTCCAGAATTGGGGATCTATACCTTTTCTCAAACATTAGCGATTCTGTTTTCCTTCTTCATTTGATACCTTCTGCGAATGGAGTGAAACCTTGGTGTTTCTGATAATCCATCTGCTGGTAGATGCTCAAACTTTCATTGGGTTCAAGACCCGTTGGATCTTGATCATACTCAAAATATCTAAACAGGCCTGTACTTTAATATGCTGGATACAACTGGATTAATCTTTCAATATTCTCCCTAGAAGCTCTCCTGTAGGTTGAGTAAGCTCTTAGCAGCTCTCATCCTTTGATAATCAATCTGATTTTATGCAATGTTATGCATTATTTCCAGTGCTTGACCTTGCAGTTCTTTTTTTTAGGAGCAGCATGATGCTGAACATGCTGATGCACCATCACGCACGTTACGTTGCTGCCAGTAACGGTTCTTTCGATCGATCATCTCAGATTCGCCATGGGCGTGACTATATATATGGCATCTTTTTGTCAACAGTCATCTTAATTTCATACTTCTTGAAGTAACCAAACAATAACAGTTCGAATTTATGCATTTATATAATATAAATAGTTTTTTTCTGAAACCCTGTATAGATACCAAACAAAAGACTCCCTCCCACCCTCCACCAAAACAACGGAACTTCCTCCATCCGGCTTTGCCGTAACAGAGTAAACTCCTCCATGCAAAATGTAATTCAATTATTATTCTCAATGCTCCCATTTTTAATTACGACTCTACGAGTAAACCGAAACATAATTATAATTGTGCGGCGCACAATACATTGTTTGGCTGCGACAAAGCAGGGCCCAACAAAAGCAGTCAGGTAAAGCATTGCTGCCGATACAATCAACGCAAGTCTGAAAAGTTTTAACGATGTATTCTGATTTAATAACTTGTTGAAGTACCTCGCGATCAATATGCAACAATCGTAGCGAATGCCGTATCAGTTCCAAATTTCTGAGGTGGGATTATTCGAGGTGGAAACCGGTCTCTGAGTGTGATCGAAACTTATGTGATTGCTCGATTATCCCGAGTGTGTCCAATAACATTCGATTCTGAAGCGGAACATACATCATACGTTAACCAATAATTATAGGGGATTATAAGGAACGTTATGGACCCATTTCAGTTCCGTGTGATTAAACTAAGGCTTTCGAAATGCCAGTTTATGTATAGACAGAAGGTCAACTGTTTATACTTCAAATTTCATTGAATAAGTAGGATTTGAGATAAAACCAGAGTCCATTCGTGATCTGACACCAGACAGCACTTTTGGACATACCATAAATCTCACCAGTGGTGCTACAAATGCTTTGTTGAACTCTACTGTCCTTAGAGTGGAAGCCTGTGGAAGTAAAGGCAGTGACATCTTTCCTTACGAAGATGCCTTCTATGGAATCGACTGGAGACTGTATACTTGAATATCTAAGGTGAAAGAAGCTCTCCAAGGTACTCCACGCTAACCATTTAGTTCTCTAGTTGCCTCGCAGTTGAAGCTGCAGTGGAAGATAGAAGACAAGTTTCGTTCGGCGAAGGTGGTTTAGCAACGAATCATCTTGGACAGTTGGAGGTTATCCTTGATATTCATGGATTGAGTTTCTGTCGATCCCAGAGAGGCTACCTTAGTGTTAGCAGTAAAATTGATGTTATGAATGAGTACATTTCCAAAGCTCCCAATCGTATTGACGATTCAGTTTTATTGTGCTCATTAATATGTTTCTTTCATACGTCTAATACATGGTTGATGATGCTTCGTATGATGGTTTCTCCTCCTCTCCATATTTTTTGATGCTGGGATCATTAGAGTTTGAGACTTAGACCTCTGTTACAGTATTTACATGAATGAATTGATCAATGCAACAGTATTCATGAATAGAACGTGGTTCTTTATTATTTACAGGTGTATTTGAACATACAACTTTGACAAGATCATGAATTTCTCCAATCTCAACTGAGGATTGTTGAAACGGGGTGCTCTAATATCAAACTGTACATGAATGAATCAAAAGCAAAGGGTTGGTTTGTAAAGAGGCAAAATAAGTTAGGGGTTTCGTTTGACGATAAACTGACCTTTGTCAAACATACTAATAGCAGAATATCTTCAAGTGAGAAATATTTTTGGGTTCAATCCATTGATGTCTATTTGTAAGTAACTTCCTTCAAGATACCAGGAAAGTAACAAATGAAAGCCATCAGTCAAAAAATAAAACTAAAGATAGAGTAAACGATGTTTATGCCAGACATGGTCTGCTGCCTCTGTACTCTTATGATCGGCCATATCTAACATAGCGTTTTACTATTCTGATGAGCATCATCGGGAAATGATAAAAATAGGGACTGAAATAGGAAATCGACTTATCATGACAGCGTTAGCTGCAAAATACCTGCAATGAAATTTGACATCTGTAGATTCATGGCGCTTTTGACTAAAAAGAAACAAAGAAGTTAGTGATAATTCAAAGTATTCAATTGAATCATCTGAATTATGAAATATATTGGTACTGCTATAGGAAATGCAATGTGGTGTTAAGTAAATGAGTATTGTGTAGATGACTGCATCCTTAAAGCTGATTTAGTAAATATTAGATATTTTTATTTTACCCGTCGTTACTTTCAGCTATATCCTTGATAATTTTTTCGTGATGTATCTTTTCTAGCCTGAGGGGAAAGTAATCAGTCTACTGACAAAAAAATGTAACAGCCCAGCCATTACTTGTTGTGGACAATGCTGGGATATCTGTCAGGGATTTATCTGAAAGTGCTAATACTTCTTCCTATATACAGTAAATTCCATCCCATTATTGTCATTTCTTACAATAGACCACTTGGGAATGGTAGACCTTCGTTATTGTCAGTTTCATACATGAACGTAGTGACAAATACATTATCCAGTTATCGAATACAAGTCTGGAGGCTCTTCTCTGCCCTCCCAAATCTGCTCATGAACAGATTAGTCGTTGTCCATAGTCAAGCAATTTGTTTGGGCTGTATGTACTCTCCTATTTTAGAAATGAATAAATTATGAGGCAACTAGTCGAAGAGTTTTTACCAGATCACACAAATTTGTATGAAACAGCATTGCCTCCATTTCGGTAACTGGTTTCACAAACAGCATGCCTCCTTCAACGGCTAATCTGTTCATGAGCAGCAAGAGAAGAGTTGGAGAGTCATTATTACGACCGCTCCAGACGTTCATGCGGTCGCGTGTGAACGGGATGGGTTCACGGGCAACCATTCGGGTACCAACCAACCACCATACTAACCTGGTCCCACTGAGCTTATCTTCCGCAGCCAAACCCAGGGAAGCCTCCTTACACTCAAATCCGCAGACAGGAAAGGGCAGGTATTTCGGCTACGTTCGACTCGGCGCTGACCAGACCAACTACACTCATATTTCCACAGAGAGTGCTCTGGTGGTACACCTGCTCCTGCTGACCTGCCAAACCGAGTGGGATCATCGTCCCTTGAAATGGCAGGTCGAAAATTTAGGCTCGGATAGTAGCAGCTTCGTCCACCTGGGTCCGACACCTCGAACGGTTAACTTAGTGGAGGACCTCAAACCCCGACACCTCGAACGCTTGCTTCAGAAGAAAGTAGGCGGGAATCACGGATCGGCACGAGCAGAGTACTGTCCCTGAAAAATCAACGCCAATGGAGGTAAAGGCTCACTAGTCTCCAGGCACAAGAGGGCACTTCCCCTCCCCCCTAGAACTCATGTAAGGAAAGTTCCCGTCAGAAGTGACCATCGAGGACTTTTTCGAGCGTCCTCTACCACACATCATACGCTGAAGACTTGCGCCTGTTACTCTTGTACACAGTAAAAAGTATTTCTTTCAAAGAAGATCATAGGTTGCTTTGAAATTTTTATCTCTATTGGAGAAATTATTACTTCATGCCAACAGCGCCATGTTCCACAAGAGAATCACACTTTTTTGAACGAAGAAATCAAATTTCTTGGCCTTTCAACTACATCATTCGTTTGATTATATTATTGAGAATATGAACTATTTTGAATCAAGAAAATATAATATCATCTGAAAATCTACCACCTATTTGAAGAGAAAAATGGAGAGCAATATCAACTTGATCTAAACACACGATCTGTTTGAATTTAAAACTGTATCCCTTCAAATAACTCAATTCGTTTATAACAAGAGTTTTGTGAATCTGCATACAAAACTATATTATGATCGACTAAAGATAACAGGAATTTCGTATAGAATGAACAGGGTTTCTTTTAAAGAAGTATTTCATTCATTTTAGTTTGAAAAAAACTGTTTTATTTGAACATAGATATTATTGAAAATAATTTAAATTTAGTATTATGAGAAACTAACAATGTAGAACAGTGTTCGGTAAGCGCCATTATGTGTTGGAAAGTGACGATGGTGTGTTGTGATTTCAAGGAGGAAGTGTCTAGAGGTAGTGCAATTTTTTTCCGATTATTTTGTATCTACCATAATGGAACAGATTTTACAGGACTGGGGTCTCAAACAGTTGGAAGATATTTTCATAGATAAGTATTATAATTGGATAAAATTGAGGTGTTTGGGTTACTTAAGAAAGAAACTTCGCTATAATATCAGTAAGTACTGCGTTGTATACTAGTACCGAAGAGAAAGTGGTAAACTTTGACAGCAACTCCTAATTTTGCCCTCATTTTGCAATAATTATATCAATACTTCGTAATTTTTCACACATGCATTATTACATTTGCCGAGATCTGCAATTGTATATTAATTTGAAATGAAAAATCCTCCACAAAATGAATATACCCTACTCAGCTTGAAATTATTTAATATATTTCGTTTAGGAACGTGAGAAATAGGTAGAAATATTACCAAACTCGCTAGAGGAGAAATCAGAATTCACAAAAACGTGAAAACAGTGAATGTTTTTTATTCAAATAGCGAATCACATACCTTTAAGTATGTTTGTATAATCATGAGTTAAATTTTTTAAATGAAACATTTTATATTTTCCTCAGACAAGTTTACGATTTTGAGGGTTATCGTTCGTATGCGGACAAGGACAACAATTGGGTTGGTTAACGGAATAAACCCACTCAAGCAGTTTTTTATAAATTTTTTTTTTTGATCAAGTGGTAGCTGTTTTCATAATTTTAACTTTCTAGATATTTGAAATAGTGGCTAACGATGATGTAATTGAATGAAATTGGCCGATACTTGATGAAAATCCATATTAAACAACTAATCAATACAGTTTATTTGTATGATTTTCACTATAAGGGTTTTACAAAAACCGCGACACGTGTTTCGCTATAAACTGTATTGATTAGTTGTTTAAAGAAAATATACTTGTTTTCGATTGAGACATTCTACACAAGTGAATTAGTTGAGCTTTGAGGAAGGAAAGGGATAGTTTTCCATATGAAGAAGACTGTTTTGAGGAGAGATACATACATACATACTAAAAAATAAATATTTCGAAATATTCATCTCTCCTAACTGCCTACACTGTAGGTTCTGGTGAATACCTTCAGGAAAACAACTACTTTCCCAGCTAATACCACTCTGAATATTGAGGAATCTTGCATAAATGTCTGTCGAATATAATTCAATATCCAAAGGATTTAGCTAGGGAAGTAGTTATTTTTCGGCAGGCATTCATCAGAACCTACGGTGTAGGTAGTTGGGAGATTTCATTTCAAAATATTTCTTTTGTAGCAAATATGAAGAAAGGAAGGTTTGGAAATTTAATTTTTTTCTTTTATTGTTCAATTTATATTAAAACCGCACCAAATCCTAATCTTACATTATCGTTCAGAGAGGTCAAATACATAGAGGTTAGAGATGCAATATAAAAATTGAAACCAAAACATAGTAAAGATATCTATGACATGAACATTAATCTAATCAAGGAGCTGATAGATGTATCAATCATTCCTCTAACCAAACTGTACAATGAAAGCATCAGAAAAAGGAGTATATCCAATATAAATTCAAGCTTGTCAAAATCATACCTGTCTTTGAGGAAAACAGCCTGTTTCCCTCAAAGAGGGAATTGTTCTTTTATCAACACGCTGTTTCCCTCTTTGAGGGTTGATAAACGAACAATTCGGCTTTAGAATTGGCAAATCAACAGCAGGCTTTGAAAATGGTAAAATTGTGGGATCTACTTTCTGTGACCTGTCAAAGGCCTTTGACTGTGTATCACATGAATTCTATGGCCTCAATGGAATCAATTTGAAACTGATCTCAAGTTACTTGGAAGATGAACAGACACGGTGTACCCCAAGGCTCAATTCTAGGTCCACTATTGTTCCTAATTTACATACACGTTATCAAATATGCCTTAGCTCATAGCTCCCTAGAACTCTACGCTGACGATACTACTTTTACAACTTCCGAGGGAAAGTTTGGATCTTTAAAGAGTAGTATGGCCATTACAATGTCCAAAGCATCAGACTGGTCAGTTCAGAACGACTTCATCTAAATGGTAGCAAAACTGAATCAATGATTTTCATAAAAAACCAGAATCAGTAAAGTTTTTGGGAGTATACCTGGACTCCACAGTGAAATTTGACTGTCATGTAAATTATATAGCCAGTAAAGAGCAGAGCAATGCGTGTACTTTCCAACGTGGATTTCGTGCCGATGTCAGACAAAATTTTATTGAACTCAAAATCACGTGAAAATATTAGTCAATACAAAACTCAAAGCAAAGCACTACACAAGGAATCATCTTAGACTATATAAATCAAGGAATGCTTCACTTTATTATGCTCCAGAATTCTACAACAAACTACCTTGCCAAACCAGGGATCTTGAAACAAATAAACTGAAGATTGTATTAAAATATTATTTAACAAACATAGCCTTCTATAGCTACGATGAATTCCTTAACTGTAGACTTGAAATGAAATGTTATCTTTAGAATGTTCTATTTATTGTATTTGTCCCTGAGAAAAGTTTAAATTGTTGGTACTGTGAAACCTACCTATCTACTTCAATGTATTTTATATAATCTATTAAGTTATATTTCTGTATCTGTGCTGTATCGACCTGTGTAAAAACTAAATGTTTATTTTAACACCAATAAAATATTCTATTCTATAGGCAAAACTTATAAATACGACGACTTATTGACTGATTGGACTCTCAATAGTTTGTCACACAGTAACTGAGGATATTTGCAAAACACTTATATAAGTCAATGGAAATTTACTGAGTTATTTAACTTTCTTACAACTACAATAACTTATAAGCTAACAAAATTGTAAGATTTATTTTACATCATTCAAACGAAAAGGAACTGCAATTCAAGAATCAACAAGTAACATCATACATTTTCAGCTTTCAACAAGTTTCTCCAATCTACTGTGTCGCTGTAATCTTCAGCATAATACCAAGAAGCATTATTCTGAGGTACATTTTCTTTCTCTGCGAGCTTTCTTTCGAAATGTGCTGACAACTGTTTGAGAACAACTTCGTTTGAAAGCAACAGCGTTTTCATATCTAATTCTTTCACATCCTCATCATCAAATTCATGAAAGTTTGCGTCATGAAGTTTCCTGATATAATTTTCTCTAGCAGCCTTCTTTTCGTCTATACTTATTTTCTCGAACAAGTCTGATAGCATATCTAAAGTATTTCTAGTTGATTTAGTAGTATAATCCAATTCGTCACAAACTTCTTCCCAAGTTTTACTTCCGATACTTATATCCAAATTGATTTTTTGAATTTTTTCATTATACATTTGTATTATTGAGCTACTCACATCCTTGACGGTTTCAAAACTAACTTCTTTTACCTGTGTTTGAGTATAAATACGTTCAGGTATAACATTTGTGAAGAAATCTACTTCTTTGAAGAGACTGTTTTTCATATTCATTACTTTTCCAATCATTCTATCTAATTCCCCTGAATTCGAGGAAGTTTCAGTAGAAGCATTTACATCCTCACAGTTTTTGTTCACTGAATATAATTTCATTAAAGATTCTGAATTATCAGTCTGGTTAGCAGTGAGTAAAACATTTTGAGATCTACGAACTTGTTCCTCCTGTTTCACTTGGGAATTCGAGTCAAGTAAATCAATGGATTGAGTTGATTGAAACAAATTACTTACGAGAGTATCTGTATTGTTTTCAAGTGAGTTTTCATTGCTTACTTCAGGTATGAAACGATCTTCAACTGGAAGTTGATCATGCTCCTTCAATTGAAAGTTATTATTTTCGTTGATAATTGTGTCATTATTGAGGCCTTTGTTGTTATGTTGACTATAATCTTGAAAGATATTATTCATTAAATTTCCACAAAGTGACATGTCTCCCTGAACATTTGCTTCATTGTTTGATTTTCGATCATGTTTCGTGAACGGAATTTTGAACATGGTGTCATTGAATGAAGAAGGAATACTTTCTAAATACACTTCAGTATCCTGAGAACACGAACTCTTCATTATGTTACTGTCGGGAAGCTGATGAGACGGATTTGAAATATTCATTTTTGAATGGCCCTTTGGCGATTTCTCAAAATTGATTTGCAGGATATCACTGACAACTGAAGGGACAATAAGAGCTTTTCCATCGTGAAATACATATGAATTTTCCATTTGTTTATCCTCTTGTGTTAGAAACAAATCCATACTGTTGGAATTAATCTGTTCTGTACAAGCCCTATTATTATCTTCACAAATATTCATTTCAGAATCATTTGATATTTCATCATTTATTTGTTTGACAGGGATTTTGACAGAAGGTATTGAAGATGCAGTAAAAAAATTTTTGTTGGAGAGCATATCAGATTGAAATGAATATGATTCACTTGAATCCACACAAGATACACCTACTGGTTTGAAGACTTTTTTATTATTCCTTTCAAGCATTTGTATCTCTTGCGTTATTCTGCAGTCTTCAACCGGATCTGAAATGATTTTTTCGTATTTTCCAGAACGGACTAAACTTCTTTGAAAATATTCATTGCACTTGTGTATTTTGTGCAAGGTTTCCTGAAGTTTTTCAACAGTTGATTTTTTTGCAGGGTTCCATTTCATCCTAGATATTCCCTTCATATATTTAATGGCCTCGTGGTTTCCTAATAATTTAGTCCCTTCCAAGTGGAGTCGCACCTCGCGACGTATGCGATTAAGATATTTTGTGGCACTCGTTGAAGATTGTGGTTTTTTATTGAATCTGGGACTATTTTCATAAGCTGAATAATACGTCGAATCAGAACTAAAACTGTTGTTATCCATATTTTGGGTTTTCATGATACATAGATTCAACTATTTTCACATTATAAGTATTATTTTTACAGTAAAATGCAATTGTTTTAATGTCAAGTTTCTTTGAAAGCTGCGTTCAAATTATTGTAAATCTTGTTCAAAGACAATATTGTTTTGTGAGCAAATATCCTATCCTATTTTAATCTCTAAATGCAGGGTCTTTAAGGAAACAATAAAACTGTGGTAATTTTCCTCCCGTCAATTTTCTTTGCATTAAAAAGAAATTGTTCAGGAAAGAAGTAAATTGCGAATTTGTATATAGACATCCCACCAATGGAAATTAAATATGTTTCAAATGGACCAATAGGAGTATTGAAAATTCATTAGTGAGTATGCAATCCCAACCCATGATTTGATTTTCTGAAATTTGTCCGTTAAGAGCCTAGACAGCAATAAAATTAAAATGATAATGATGACTGACAGTGTTTGAGAAAATGAACCGGGCAAAAAAATAACGCTGGCCTCAAAAAAAATGCGCGTGTGTATCCTCATTGTCACTTTTAAACACAATCAAAACAAAAAGTAAGTTTGAATCTCAGAGCAATGAAATATTTATTTTTTTTTTACAGAGACATCTTACCTATTTGAGCTAATGTTGCTTTGTCTGCAGCATTTAACTGTTCTTTATTACCGAGTTAGTGTAGGCACCGTATAGAAGTCGGTGGTGTAGGTAGCGATTGGGTTCCGTATAATAGAGGGCCAGGAGACAGTGGCGTGACAATAGTTAATTGCAAAAGAACAATAGGTATTTTGATGCAGTCCATGAATTGTGTCACCATTATAAAATCAAATTTGCTAAAAGCGACCACCCAATAGTTTCACTCACACTCTCATAGCAAGCTATTTCCAATTTCAGTATTTTTGCTTTGGAATTATTTTGGGTAACAACTTTGTAGTTTTGTGATCGATGTATGTCACTTGGGTAGTTGTTACTTGTTTGTAGTTTCGATAATCCCATGGTTAAAGTAAAACCATTTTTCTATCAAATATGTTTTATAAATGATTCATTTCTCAAGTGGAAGAGGTAAAAATTCATGGTGATATTAAATATCTTTAGAAACAAGAAAAATATTTTGAAGTGATAACAGCTATATTTGACACTAAAAAGTGAATGATGACTACATTTGTCGAGTATGCTCAACGTAATTGAATGCACAGTTGGATAACTTTCTTACTTTCATAACGGAGTTTATCTAACCATCAAGAGAATGTGATGAACAAACACATGAAAGGTTTCTTCTCCAATTACTACTACTAGTTACATAGTTATGTTACTATGTTACTACTAGGCACTCAAATTGAGTAATAATAATTATATCTATCCACAATTTGCGATACATATAGCGTATATATGGCAAGTCAAAAATGATAAAGTAAATAAAATAATAAGAAAACACAAACACACGTTTTACAGTAGTCACTTAATGAGATGAAACGATTGAAATCGAAATTTAAATTTATATTTGCATATACAAAGATATACACATTTGCCAACTTACGTATACACATATTGAATAGTAATAAACTAAAGCAAAAAACAATA